>JACXGI010001826.1:46963-84281 GCA_016801175.1 Esox masquinongy
CTCCTGAGGTTACCTGTGGGTTTTTCTTTGTATCCCGAACAATTCTTCTGGCAGTTTTGGCTGAAATCTTTCTTGGTCTACCTGACCTTGGCTTGGTATCAAGAGATCCCTGAATTTTCCACTTCTTAATAAGTGATTGAACAGTACTGACTGGCATTTGCAAGGCTTTGGATATCTTTTTATATCCTTTTCCATCTTTTTATATCCTTTTCCAAGTTCCATTACCTTGTTACGCAGGTCTTTTGGCAGTTCTTTTCTGCTCCCCATAGCACAGTATCTAGCCTGCTCAGCGCATCCACATGAGAGCTAACAAACTCATTGACTATTTATACACACACACTAATTGCAATTTAGCCACACATGTGGGAAATTCACCTTTAATTGCCATTTTCACCTGTGTGTGTCACCTTGTGTCTGTAACAAGGCCAAACATTCAAGGGTATGTAAACTTTTGCTCAGGGCTATTTGGGTGATTTCTGTTATCATTACGATTTAAAAATGAGCCAAACAACTATGTGATAAAAAAATGGCTTCTTATGATCAATATCCTTAAATAAAAGACATTTTTTTTTGCATGATCTGTGATATTTTCAAAATCAATGCCATCATTTCACAATTTCTGCCAGGGCACGCAAACTTATGAGCACAACTGTATAAGTTAAAGATTCTACTTGATTTGAGTTAAGGTAGGTCGTCTCTATGTGTACACAACATATAAAGATGTTTTACTGTAGCATTTTGGAGAAATTCACATTGCAATGTATAATGCATCTCTATGGCAACTCAAATGCTGCTACACTTAAAGCTACAGTAAACGCTCAAATCCCATAATTACCAAACGATTCAACTTGGTTTGACTTAAGGTAGATCCTCTCTATGGTTACACCACATATGAAGTAATTTTACTGTATCATTGTTGAGAAATTCACGTTTAAAAGTATAGTGCATCTCTATTGAGATGTGAATGCTGTCACACTTAAAGATACATTACAGGCTCAATGCCCATAATTAGTTAACAATTCTTGTTTATTTGACTAAAGGTAGGTCCCTTCTATGCGTAGACTCTCTCCACTTAAAGCTGTGTGTAAATTTTCTTCTTAATTCTAACTACATAGTTATAGTGAGCTATGCCCCCATTCATAAGCTTATTGCACTCATATGTATCTAATATTTTCAATAACTCTATCAATTGCTGCTAGGTCACACTGTAATGTATATTTCTGCCATACTTGCCCTATCTAAATGTTCAATAATATTACCCAGATTGCAGCTCTATCAAAATACTACCCAGACTGCTGCTAGTTTACAGTACTCTTTTTTAAATTGCTGCTAGTGTACAGTGTTATGTATATTGTTGCTTTATTTCATTATTATTTTCTGTTTAGATATATTTTTTTATTTATTTTCTTCTTAACTTTAACTACGTAGTTTGTCGGGTGTCATGTCATAAGAATTTCATTGTACAGGATGACTTTGTGTTGTTCGGTGCATTTGACAAATAAACCTTGAAACCTTGAAATACCAAAAACTGTAGCAGCACAAGCTAAACTTTAACGGCATAAACCAGCACAAACAGAGCACAAAAGACTGAGCCTATTTTGAGTCAATTTGGAGCAGGTTGGGGGGCTGGTGATGCCATCACCTATAATTTAATATCTAATATTTAAAACACCAAAGCAGCACAAATGAAACCTTTAACGGCACAAACCAGCACAAATGAAGCAGAAACAATTGAGCCTATTTTGAGTGAATTTGGAGCATGTTCGTGGGTTCAGTGACCTCAGAATGACCTATAAAACATTATTTTATGTTTAAAAAATTGCAGCACAAACGAAAATTTTATCAGCTGAAATGGAACGCAAACAAAGTTTTGCATTGGATGGGGGGCTAACTTCACATAGGTGGTCCACGTTTTTGAAAATTATGTTTGTATGTTTAGGCGGTATTTGTCTTGCTTTACATTTATATTGCTATAAATCGACATTTAGAGTCTTTTACTTGTCAATGTAAGCTGAATTACTGTTGAGATGTTTGTACATGCCGCATTCATTTTCTGTTCTTCTAGAAGTTCGTAGAAATGTATGTTTGTAAGGGTAATATCAGGGTGTTGTCATGTGTCTTTTGAAAGGTAAATAGTCATATAAAACATATATATAATAATATTATGTGACCATGTGAGACTGTGTTGCATGCAAACTTTTGTGTTGAACATTATAATTCATGTTTATTTATGCACAGGGAATTAAAATGTAGTAATACAAATTGGAAATGTTTTTGTATTGTCATGATTGGGACTTACTGGCTTATTACATGCAGTGAATAGAATGGAATGTGCTTTTATTTATCATAAGTGTATCTGTCACTGTCTCTTTGGGACTCTGGCAGTCACATCCTTTATATATAGGTGAGCCAGTTGGCTACTGTGCTCTTGCTGATCAAAGCTCAGGCCAAAGTATATGAGAGATGGTAAACTTCGCTGAGTGGTCCTTTATGTGCGGGTGGTCAATATTTTTTTGCTGCTCTGAAAATTATTCACCATTGAAAATTATTCAATAGTGCTCCATATTAGCTTGATACTGTTAAAAAAATGTTTTTATAAACACTGCTCTTTCTGTAATTATCTAGGCTACCATTTGGTTTTGAAGTAGGCTATCTGATAAGAAGCACTCAACATTTCAACTGCATGTCGTAGTCTATGCCGAAATTTAGAAAAGAAAAGTGTTTAAATGCTTTGCACTCTAACCAAATGATGTGTGCTCCACTCCAGTTCCACTGCATTCATACTCGGCTCTGGTCTGTTTGATTAATTTATTATTTCATCAAAAAACATTGATTCTCTTGCTTCAGAGATTTGATGTTGTGCACATAAAGTAAATGAGTGTTGCTGTGATTCTGTGATTTTTTTGTATTGTTCAGTTCAGTACAACGTTTAAGGATTTTTAAAATATAATTATCTCAGCATCCTGGCTAATCATCACACGTTGGACAATGGGAAAAGCAAAACCTAACCATCTTAGATCCATTGTTCATTCAATAGTTTTAGTTAAGTTCACGAGTATATCCCTCAATTGTTTTTCAAAGCACAAAACAAATCAGTTTGCATTCCCTTTCAATTTGACAGTTTCTCTTGATGTCTGTGTATATCTGATGTGTAACTTTATGTGGGTCCCTTATCCTCTCCCTCCCTCCCTCATCTCATTTGTTTGTTTTTTTTCCCACTCAGTTTTTCCCTTTGTTCTTCCATTTGTTCATCCATTCTATTTCTTTACTCTCTCCCAGTCTTTCTCTCTCTCTCACTGTGAGTGTGCAGCTGCAGCCTGGGGCCTGGTCCAGGAGAGGCTGAGCAGTGAGCCAATGAGGCCCACACGGGTGAGCCTTTAGTTGGTTCCAGCGCTGTGATCTTCTTGGCCCTGACTCCACTGTGGTTGTGTTATGTAACGGGTTCTGATCAAAGCTAGGCCACAGTCATACTGACACTGCAGGGATGCTAGCGTACAGCAATAACCTGTGTGTTTGAAGGCTTGTGCGCATGCGTGGGTTGCTGTGTGTTTGCAAATGTATGTTTCTGTAATGTGTTTGTCTCTCATACGAATGTCCCCTCAAACGCTGTCAGAATCTAGTTTCTCTTTCCTCCCTGAGTTGTCGCTTGGATGTGTGCATGTAGCACTACAGCCTTTATTACTTGCATACAGACCTGTTGGAAGACAAGAGACTACCCCGAAGGGCCAAACAGACATAACAGCACAGTAGTGTATGAGTCACTCCAAAGCAATTTGGAAACAAAAGGCCTTAAATGAGCCACCTCCTATGTGGCCGGAGCGCGATGGCATACGCATAGTCTACACACTCAACATGATATCAAAAAATAGTTTAAAGCCCATTATCACCTCTTTATATCCTGGCTTATATTGTATAATGGCATTATCACATGGGACAGGGAAAAAACAGATAGGTTTATTAAAATTAAATCCCAGTACCAATTATAGTTGATTAACACCGTAAGAAAACTAATTTTGAGTTGGACATTTTTATCGTAAGAAGTGTTTCCCCTGTGACTCTATTTTCAGCAGTTTTTCTTTTTCTTTCTTTCTGCAGCGGTAGTAAAGGAATTTAGGAGGGGCCAGGAAATGCTAGCGGCAGGTTGGCCTCAGTAGAGCATGGGTAGATGGTGGGTAGGCAATGTGTAGTTGACGGTGACGCGCCATAGGGTCAGGTTATTGCTTGACCTTGTAAGCAATCATCACATTTTCTTGGAGCAGCAGCAATAATTTCTGCTGGTTGGAAAGTTATCTGCTTGCATTTATCAATTAACCTTGGCTTGAATAGCATTGCTAGCTATTTACAGTAGCTAGTTTTCCTCTCATCAGCATTTAATAAATAGGCTGCTTTGCCTTGTGTAGCAACTGTTTCTGAGTGAACAACCTGCTCCTCCCAAATTTTGCAGAACTCTGAGATTTGATGAAAAAATGTGTTAGCTTTGTGAGAAAAGCTAACAAAACTTAGCTGTTGATTTCTGGGTTTTTGGCACAAGAGTGAAATATTATACAGTTGTACCTAGAAATATTGTCACGTTCAAAGTTCACTTCATGAACACTGGATTGTTGTTTGAATCCAACAAAAGAATTGTCTGCTGAACTTATTGCTAATGACATTGTCAGAAATCTTGTATAATGGTACATGCTAACACCCGGAGAACACTGCACAAATGTTTATTTAAATATTTTCATTTGGCTTAGTGATTAGCAGCTACCATAAAATTTAGGGTTAAAGTTTTCTGGGTTAGGTTTATGGATAAGGTAAAATAGGATTTTGAATGTGAATAATGTGTGTGTATGTACGCGTGCTCTCCGGTTCCCGCACCAGTCTTCTGACGCACAAAGAGAATACCAGATGACACACAACAATATGTCATGACACATCATCTGTGTGCGGAGGGAGAGAGATAAAGATAGGCAGAGAGGGAGAGTGAGACAACTCCTAAAATTCGAAAAACTCTCATTGTAACCACAAAACACTCACTAAGGCCCCCCACCTCTCCTCCTCTCCTGTCTCTCTCTCTCTGAATCAGACAGGTGCAGAAACTGCTGTATGTGGATGAGTAACACAACATAATACCTCTCAATAGAATTCTCCACTGTTTAGATCCCTTCAAGTATGGTTTTTACTGATTATGGTAATATACAACCATAGAAAATCTAACTAAAGCACAAAGCAAAACAATGAAAATCTATTTAGGAAAAGCTGAGACTGTATCCCTCTCATTTTCCACTCATTCCACCCGGTTTGTTAAATATATGCAGCTAGCTGGGCGCGTGTTCGTGTTTGTCCATGCATGTTGGTGCCTTTGTGTGTTCATACGTGTGTGTGTGTGCTCGTGCTAAATGTCGTAAGCTTGCCAAGTGTGAGCAAGTGCACGCTGAGAGAAAGTAACCTGAGTAATGACTGAGTCGTTCTTCAGCCCCTCTCTCTCCTCATGCTGTGAATCTTACAGCATCGTAATGGGGCTGGCCAAGATTCGCACACCCACTTCTTGACTCATAATTATAATGTCTAAACTCATGCAGCGATCCCTCACACAAACAGAGTGTTTTATAATCCCTCCCTACCAATTCCTCCCTCGCTTCCTTCTCTGACAGTCTGCCAATGCATTTGTTGCTCAAGCTGTTAATCTGATATTTTCTATACAATGTAGTATATACAGGGGTTGGACAAAATAAGGGAGACCCCTAACAATATATTAATATCAAGGACCTAATAAGGAGTAGGGCCACCCTTTACCTACAGAACAGCTCCAGTCCTTCTTGGAAAGCTGTCAAACAAGTCGTGTAAAATACCCTAATATTCTTTAGCCATTTTACAACCATGATGAGCAATCATTGAACCCATTGATTCTCATGACATGGCTGCCCATACCATTACTGATCCCCCGCCATCTTTAACAGTTGGCGGCAGACATAGTGGGCTGAAGACATCCTTTGGCTTTCTACAAACGTAAACCTGTCTGGATGATGGAAATAAGATGACTCATCAGATCATATTACTCTTTTAAATTGCTTTCGAGTTCAGGTTTTTCGCTCCTTACAACAAGTTATGCGCGTTTGTACGTCCATGTGCCATTTCTTTCCTTATGTCTAACCCTTGTATGTGCATATGAACTGTGCTGGAGAACTCTGTGTGTGTGTCTTTGTTTTAAAATATTTCTGAGGGTCCCACCATTCCCAAAAGGATAGTAAAAACCAGGAAAATATAACCTTGTCTGGACATTTGCCCATCACTGTGAGGATAAATGTTATCTCCTGCTATGCGGTTTGGGTAGGCTGGGTAGAAGTTATAACTGGGGTTTTAGATAGGATTAGAATGAGTGATAAGTGGTTTGTGGTTAGGCTATTTTTCCTACAAGGATAGTGAAACCTGTGTGTGTCTGTGTGAGTAAAATAGAGGTTTTGTATTTTCTTCTTTTTTATTGTCAGAGTTGAGATTGTCAGTTTCCTCACACTAGGTGTTAAGGGGTTGTTAGCTTGTGTTTTACCCGTTTGTCTACATACATACAAACTTGAGTACATGCATGCATACAAAAATACACACACTCCATTGTATACAAGTACTTTTACCACGCCAATGTATTTTGTGATGCCGTAGAGTTTTTAAACTTGACATTTTCCTATTTCAGAAGGATCAACATAATAATAGGTATATATATACAGTATCTCACAAAAGTGAGTACACCCCTCACATGTTTGCAAATATTTGATTATATCTTTTCATGTGACAACACTGAAGAAATGACACTTTGCTACAACGTAAAGTAGTGAGCGCACAGCTTGTATAACAGTGTAAATTTGCTGTCCCCTCAAAATAACTCAACACACAGCCATTAATGTCTAAACCGCTGGCAACAAAAGTGAGTACACCCCTAAGTGAAAATGTCCAAATTGGGCCCAATTGGCCATTTTCCCTCCTCGGTGTCTTGTGACTCATTAGTGTTACAAGGTCTTAGTTGTGAATGGGGAGCAAGTGTGTTAAATTTGGTGTTATCGCTCTCGTACTCCCTCATACTGGTCACTGGAAGTTCAACATGGCACCTCATGGCAAAGAACTCTCTGAGGATCTGAAAAAAAGAATTGTTGCTCTACATAAAGATGGCCTAGGCTATAAGAAGATTGCCAAGACCCTGAAACTGAGCAGCAGCACGGTGGCCAAGACCATACAGCGGTTTAACAGGACAGGTTCCACTCAGAACAGGCCTCACCATTGTTGATCAAAGAAGTTGAGTGCACGTGCTTAGCGTCATATCCAGAGGTTGTCTTTGGGAAATACACGTATGAGTGCTGTCAGCTTTGCTGCAAAGGTTGAAGGGGTGGGGTGTCAGCCTGTCAGTGCTCAGACCATATGCCGCATTTGCATCAAATTAGTCTGCATGGCTGTCATCCCAGATGGAAGCCTCTTTTAAAGATGATGCACAAGAAAGCCCGCAAACAGTTTGCTGAAGGCAACCAGACCAAGGACATGGATTACTGGAACCATGTCCTGTGGTCTGATGAAACTTACTTGGTTCACATGGTGTCAAGCGTGTGTGGCGGCAACCAGGTGGAGTACAATGACAAGTGTGTCTTCCCTACAGTCAAGCATGGTGGGGGGAGTGTCATGGTCTGGGCCTGCATTAGTGCTGCCGGCACTGGGGAGCTACAGTTCACTGAGGGAACTATGAATGCCAACATGTACTGTGACATACTGAAGCAGAGCATGATCCCCTCCCTTCAGAGACTGGGACGCAGGGCAGTATTCCAACATGATTACGACCCCAAACACACCTCCAAGACGACCACTGCCTTGCTAAAGAAGCTGAGGGTAAAGGTGATGGACTGGCCAAGCACGTCTCCAGACCTAAACCCTATTGAGCATCTGTGGGGCATCCTCAAACGGAAGGTGGAGGAGCGCAAGGTCTCTAACATCCACCAGCTCCGTGATGTCATCATGGAGGAGTGGAAGAGGACTCCAGTGGCAACCTGTGAAGCTCTGGTGAACTCCATGCCCACGAGGGTTAAGGCAGTGCTGGAAAATAATGGTGGCCACACAAAATATTGACACTTTGGGCCCAATTTGGACATTTTCACTTAGGGGTGTACTCACTTTTGTTGCCAGCTGTTTAGACATTAATGGCTGTGTGTTGAGTTATTTTGAGGGAACAGCAAATTTACACTGTTATACAAGCTGTACATTCACTACTTTACATTGTAGCAAAGTGTCATTTCTTCAGTGTCATTTCTTCAGTGTTGTCACATGAAAAGGTATAATCAAATATTTGCAAAAATGTGAGGGGTGTACTCACTTTTGTGAGATACTGTATATATATATATATATATATATATATATATATATATATATATATATATATATATATATATATACACACACACATTTTTTTTAGCTGTTGTAATCATTTATCTTCTGGTAATTTTGGGTTAATATTTTGTTCCAACTCTACATTTATCATCTGCATTGATTATCTACATTTTCTTAAACATATTGTATACCTCATTCCTGATAGGTTTGCTGCAAGAGGGTTAGGGATCTATAACTTCATGTCCTGTTTTATAAAGGGTTCATAAATTTGCCATGTGCCTTAATAAAAGCCAGTAACATAATGACTTTCTTGGTTCAAATTACACAGTACACAACCACGCTGATCAGCCACAACATTACCTGCCTAATATTGTGTAGGTCCCCCTTTTGCCGCCAAAACAGCCCTGACCCGTTGAGTCATGGACTCCACCCGACCTCTGGAGGTGTGCTGTGGTATTTGGTATCAAGACATTAGCAGCAGATCCTTTAAGTCCTGTAAGTTGCAAGGTGGGGGCCTCCATGGATTGGACCTGTTTGTCCAGCACATCCAACACATGCTCGATTGGAATGAGATCTGGGGAGTTTGGAGTCCAAGTCAACATCTTGAACTCGTTGTTGTGTTCCTTAAACCATTCCTGAACCAGTTGTGCTTTGTGGCATGGCATTCCCATCAGGTCTGCAACAATGCTCAGGTAGGTGGTACGTGTCAAAGTAACATCCACATGAATGGCAGGACCCAAGGTTTCCCAGCAGAACATTGCCCAAAGCATCACACTGCCTCCACCGGCTCGCCTTTTTCCTATAGTGCATCCTGGTGCCATGTGTTCTCCAGGTAAGCGACGCACACACACCCGGCCAACCACATGATGTAAAAGGAAACGTGATTCCTCAGACCAGGCCACCTTCTTCCATTGTTCCGTGGTCCAGTTCTGATGCTCACGTGCCCATTGGAGACACTTTCGGCAGTGGACAGGGTTCAGCATGGGCACCTGACTGGTCTGCAGCTACGCAGCCACATACACAACAAACTGCGATGCATTGTGTATTCTGACACCTTTCTATCAGTACCAGTATTAACATTTCAGCAATTTGAGCTATAGTAGCTCGTCTGTTGGATCGGACCACACGGGCTGGCCTTTGATCCCCACGTGCATCAATGAGCCTTGGCCGCCCATGACCCTGTCACCGGTTCACCGCTTTTCTTTCCTTGGATCACTTTTGATAGGTACTGACCACTGCAGACCGGGAACACCCCACAAGGGCTGCAGTTTTGGAGATGCTCTGACCCAGTCGTCTAGCCATCACAATTTGGCCCTTGTCAAAGTCACTCAGATCCTTACGCTTGTCCATTTTTCCTGCTTCTAACACATCAACTTTGAGGACAGAATGTTCACTTACTGCCTAATAACCCACCCACTGACAGGTTCTATGATAACGAGATTATCAGTGTTATTCACTTCACCTGTCAGCTGACTGGGGTGAAATATCGGCCCGGGAATCTGAAGTGGAGCGGCCTGGAGGGGTCGGTTATTATAGTAACTTGTGAAGTCTAACGATGTAATTGTTAAAGTATTGTTAATTACTATCTTTTTTAAAGTAATTAACTATACTTTAACAACTACATCGTTTGACTTCACAGATATGGTTTCTGCTGTTTGCTATCGCATGGGTGAAATGCTTGAACGTTACATGTTAATGTGACACATCCTTTTTGCTACTTATCATTGTAATTGCCTCCATTTATGATCATGGGCTTGTGAGGTAGGCTATTCAACTACTGGTGGACCCTTCTGCATTCATTTCAATTGTCTGCATCTCTACTATTTCCTCAGGTGTTTTTCTCTTTATACCGTACCCTGCCTCCATCCTCTCCATCCTCTCGCTTTTCTTTTATTGGCATTTTTTAGGTTGACTATACAATCTATTAAGTTGACTGTACTATAATGTAGGTTTAACTTATTTTAACAGAAAAAATAATATAAATTTAAGAATATTAGCGATGTATTATATTTACAGAAAATTCCAATTTACAGTAACTAATTTACACTATTCCCCTGTTCAAAACGCTACAGTGCTCCGTAGCTGCTATGCCGCACCTGTTACGGTCGCTGCAAAAGCCGATTCTGTGTCAGTCTCCACTGCCTCAGCTTCACTTACTTTAGATGTAAATTAGAACATACATTAGAAATCACATACATTAGACTATTGTATTTGACAAAATATTAATATTAGAAAATAGTATAAAATTAAAAGTTGTTTTCTTTCATAGCCAGTATGCAAAAAGGCCTGTTGCATTTTGGCACCTACAGTAAGCTTGCAAACTGACCCAACATGCTGGCAGACAATGATTAGCTAGCTACCTACCTACCCACACATAAAAAACAGCGAATTCCGCTGAGTTAAGCACGATATCATGTGCCGTTTTCCTGTCACTGTTATAGTACTACTCAACTTTGGTATGACGGTATGAGTTTGCATCCAAAACATCTCCATTATGTTGCTGCACTTGGCAGTATCTCTGATCTCTGACTTTCTCTGCGCCACCTTTTCTCTTCCTCTCCATTTTAACAACATATGTTAAGAGAAGCAGCAAATACTCAAAAAAATTTTGCTTAGGATATTGACCAATCCTGTTCTGCAAACATGTTGGACAAATTCCATTATGCACAGGTCATTCCTCCTCCCCCTGAAATATTGGATCGGTCCATGTGAGTATCCGTTGTGTAGACCTTTGTGCGCCAGAGAGATAGAAACAGGGAGAGAGAATTTAAGTCAGGCCGAGCAGACCAATTCAATCGCAATGAGCGGCTTTTGGGCGCAATGAGCGGCTCACGTAAGTTGGTTCGGCCCGGCCCACGTATGCTGGTTCAGCCCAGCCCACCGGGAAAAGTCCTGAACCTCCCGATAGCCAGTCTGCCCCTGCCTGTCAGTGGTCATAATGTTATGGCTGATGGGTGTATAGGCACCATTGCAAAGATGTTCTCAGGGTTGTCCTTGATTAATAGAGCTATTGGCTGTCACTTTCCTATTAGGAGATACTTTTATAAATTTAGAAGGTGTCACCATATTTCCTCTCTCTAAAAGACTGCAACTCTGCTGGGGCCATACTTCCTGCTCTGGCAATATCCCTCCTCCAACCCATGTTTTTCAAAACATTATTCCGGTAGACCAGTAACTACTAGCTAATTGGCTAACTAATTTGACATTAACCAACACAATGGCTTGTAATTAAGATTTCAAAGATACATTTTTGGAAGCGATCTTACTTGATACATTTAATCATACATGTTTGATATGGCATCTGTTGTTAAAACCGCAAGTTAACTAAAACTTTTGTTTGCTAAAAATGCTTGATAAATAGGGATCTGTTTGCCAGTCTTGTGTGTATTGTACATGAGCAAAACTTTCTAGTAGGCCTTTAAACAGCTTAAACACGGTTACTTTGCTGGTATTCAGACAACTGAACATTTAGCAGAACAAACTGTGGCATCCTTCATAGATCTAATGACCAGACTTAGTGGAATGTCGAGAAAGCATGAAACTAGTGTAAAACAATAAATTATCATTGAAATAAATGAATAGTTAACAACTGTTAATGTTGGTGTTTTTGGCAGCTGTAGTAACTGGATAACCTCAAAGGTGGCCTACTCGGCATGTACAACACATCCGTGTTGACAATACAGTGGCCTTCATGTAATTTGCAAGGCTCAAAAATAATCAATACGCCACCCATTCTCAACATCATCCTAATGTAGGGTAGGTGTAAATTGATTCAGTATTGTTCCGCAGAATGAATGAATTGTTTGCTCCACTTCCCGCCTTGCAAACACCTTCAGCAGCATCTTTTACACTTCACATATCCCCTGCAAATCAAGTGAGTGGAAGGCTGTTCTGTTGAACTTTGCTGTTATTGCAATCTGTCTGCTGTGTACTCTTCCAATCTTTTTAGGAACCCAGTGATAGAAAATAAACCCCTCTTGATGTTGTGCAAAGTATACACAGTGTACGAATCTCGGTGAGATGACGTCCTATTGAAAAGTTTAAATCGTCAAAAACCAGATGGTGGATAGCATTTGAATAGAAACATGCAATATAAACAGTATTTAATAATAATGTTCACATGTTAAGTCACACATTTACCAAATATATTCTCCCAATAAATACATTTGAGCAATTATATTATTCCATGGCTTGGCACTGAGTACATATGGTCCTAGCTGTGTGTAAATTGACAATCACTCTAAAGCAAACCTTCGTATTGATAAATCTCACACTGTGTGGAAATGAGCGCACCTATGGTTTATGCACGGATTAGTGATTCCCCACAATTGATAAATGAGCCCCTCTCTGCAGAAAAAAGTACAGAATATTTACTTAGGGTCTCACCTGGTTAAGTGCATACGAACAGAAATGCATGCATGCAACATCCATGTCTCCATCACTAACACGTGCTGTAATGGTTGATACCTTTACTGTTCAAAAAAATTAAGGGAACACAGAATCATCGCAGTATAAAACCAAGTCAATCAAACTTCAGGGATAATCTGTTCGGTTATGAAGCATAAGCGATTGTGAATCAATGTCATCTGTTTTGGTGCACATGAAAGTGACAACAGGTGCACGGGAGAGGCAACTGCAAGACAACCCTGAAAAAGGGAAAGGTTTGGCAGCTGGTGGCCACAGACAATTGCTCTCTCCTTATCCTTCCTGACTGATTCTTCTCTAGTTTGGCATTTTGCTAGTGTCCTTATCACTAGTGATAGCATGAGGTGGTACCTGCAGCCCATTCAGGTTGCACAGTTAGTCCAGCTCCACCAGGATGGCACATCCATACGAAGGTTTGCTGTGTCTCCCAGGAACAGTTTCAAGAGCATGGAAGAGATACCAGGAGATGGCCCGTTACACGGGGAGAGCTGGACAAGGCCGTAGAAGGGCATCAACCCCGCAGCAGAACCGGTATCTGCTCCTTTGTGCGAGGAGGGACAGGAGGAGCATTGCCAGAGCCCTACAAAATGACGTCCAGAGGGAGAACTTCTGAGACATTATGTATCAGCACATCCGACTCCGCCAAGTAGCGCCACAGACAGTCCAGGAACTCACTGATGCCCTGATCCAGGTCTGGGTGGAGATCAGGAGCATGCCCAGACCTTGTCGGGAGTGCATACAAGCACATGGGGGCCATACAGTCTACTTAGTCACATTATGAGTTGCCGTGATGAAATTCACACAAGTTGGAACAGCCTGTGATTTCAATTGTCTACTTTGATTTTCAGTGTGAGTTTGAATCCAGCCCTCAATCTGTTGGTAATATTGGTTTCCATTGACTGTTCTTACATCATTTTGTTCTCAACAAATTACACAATGTACAGTAAAGATTTTGATCTTTAATTTATTTCATTCATCAAGACCCAATGTGTGATTTAAGTGTTCCTTTAGTTTAGTTACAGATTCAATGTATACGTGGAACCACTTTTAATACTGTGTTGATTTAACACTGCAAAACGTTGCTGTGCACTTCCTGTATTGTCATGTATTCCTGTATTGTCATGTATATGCATTGAAGTAACATTTATAACACATCCATAGTGAGCCTAAATCACATGACACCGTACTTTCTTTGAAGTTGGTTCCCTTTAGCTATGCTTATTAACACATACATCAGTTCCTTCTTCATGCTGCTATGCTTTCTTTAAAGCCTGATCTTATTTTTCATTAAAAATACAATTCCTGATAGGATGCTGTCCGACACCTTTGGTCATTCCAAACACATGCATTAAGGCTTACTGATGTAAACACAAATTATTTAATTTGGCTGGTCCCTAAGAAAGATTGAATTGATTTCACCTCTCTGGCTTTTCGAGTTAGTGGATGTTGTCTCTAATATTAAACGTAACAACAAATACAGTTAACAGGGCTAGTCTGTAGTCTTGTTTTTGTCACAAAACATAAATGTGCATTGTTGAAATGGCTCAATAGTCACACCATCTGAACATGGAGTATTTCTTTGTCGCAACAGAGTGGAACATTATTTTCATTTCAACAATTCATGTCATATTCCTCTGTATTTTCCAAATATCTTTGATAAGGTTTAGGGTTAGGATTAGGGTTAAGTTGCTCACACATTTCATATTTGAATTGATGCTGCAGAAGAATGGGCAGAGTTGCTTAAACAACAGCCTATGAGGCAGCAATTAAACCCAAGCACATTTCAGGGCACCATTGTCAAGTGGGCTTGATTTGGCATTCCTAATATTTTGGCCAGGTCTCTGATCAATTCATTCAGATTTATCTGCATCATGATAGCCAGCTTGACTTGCATTAGCACTTCTTTGGTCTTTATGCCCCTAGAATCAAGGCTAGATTTTGACAGCTTTCTTGTGCATTCATTAATAGTAAACAAACACACTTGCCTATTAATAAAAGACAGATGTTAAAACAATAGTCCAAAAATCTTTGGTACCATTACAATGGGGGGGACTATGAGCAACACATTCTGTTATTTCTAAATGGTTAATCCGATATGTAAGTATATACACACAAATTATAGCTGACAGCCTGTATGTTAACGCCATTATCATTGTACCATTTTAAAGACAAAGTGGTGGAGTACAGAGCAAAAACAACAAACGTGTATCCCTCCAAATACAACACTGTTTCTAAAAAAGTTGGGACGCTACATAAAATGCAAATAAAAACAGAATGCAATGATGTGCAAATCATTTATCCCTGTATTTAACCGAGAATAGCACAAAGACAACATATCAAATGTTGAGACTGAGAAATGTTATAGTTTTTGGAAAAGTACATGCCCATTTTGAATTTGATGCCAGCAACATGTTTCAAAAAAGTTGGGACGGGGCATTTTTACCGCTGTATTGCATCACCTGTCCATTTAACAATACTGTAAGCGTTTGGGAACTGACGAGACCAATTGCTGTAGTTCTGAAAGTGAATTGTTTTCACATTGTTGGTTGATATAGGATTTCAGCTGCTCAACAGTTCGGCGTCTCCTTTGTCGTATATTTTGTTTCAAAATGCACCAAATGTGTTACAGGTCTGGACTGCAGGCAGGCCAGTTTAGCACCCAGACTCGTTTACTACAGAGCCATGCTGTTGTAATACATGCAAAATGTGGTTTGGTATTGTCTTTGCTTAAACAAGCAAGGCCTTCCCTGAAAAAGACGTTGTCTGGATGGCAGCATACATTACTCCAAAACCTGTAGATATTGTTCAGCTTTAATGTTGCCTTCACAGATGTGGAACATCACTCTTTTGTACAATGGCTTTTGAACAGTGCGCAGATAACAAGCCGGATGGTCCCACTCCTCTTTAGTCCTGAGGACGCGCATCCATGATTCCCAAAAAGAATTTCAACTTTTGATTCATCAGACCACAGGACAGTTTTGCACTAAGCCTCGGTCCATCTTAAATGACCTTAGACCAAGAGAAGGCGGCGGCGGTTCTGGATATTGTTTATGGTTTCTTCTTTGCATGGTAGAGTTTTAACTTGCTTTTGTGCATGCAGTGATGTACTCTGTTCAAAGACAATGTTGGTGTTCCTGAGCCCATGCAATGATTTCCACAACAGAATCATATCTGTTTTTAATTCAGTGCCACCTGAGGGCCCGAAGATCACGGCCATCCAATATTGGTTTTCGGCCTTGTGTATATAGGTTTCTCTGGATTCTCTGAATCTTTTAATGATATTATATTCCATAGATGACAAGATCCCCAAACTCTTTGCAATTTTACATTGAGAAACTTTTTTCTTAAATTGATGCACTATTTGCCCGCGCAGTCTTTCAGAGTCGTGATCCCCTCCCCATCCTCACTTCTGACAGACCCATTCTCTCTGGAATTATCTTTTAGTGCCCAATCATGTTACTGACCTGTTGCCAAGTGACCTAATCAGCTGTGTAATATTCCACCAGGTTTAGCGCCAACTTTTTTTTAAATGTGTTGCTGGCATGAAATTCAAAGTAGGCTCATATTTAAGAAGCAATAACATTTCTCAATTTCAACTTTTGATGTTTTCTTGTTACTATATTTAATTAAATGTAGGGTTTAAATGATTTGCACATCATTGTATTCTGTTTTTCTTTACATTTTACATCCCAACTTTTTTGGAAACTGAGTTGTTCTTGTGGACTGTGTTGAAATTATAAATAATCAAGGGATAGTTGCCTCAGCTAAACAAACTGCAGTGCATGCACACTGAACAAAAAAATACTTAGAGCGCTACTGGGAATTTAACCCATTATCATGCCAATGCAATGCTCTACTTAAATGTAGTACATGCTTTGTGAAGCCCCAACAAGCCTTAATGACAAATAACTAAAGTTTGTCCAAGTTAATAAATTGTTTGAAGTAATTGTTGAACTGTTTCTCTAAGCACGTAACTCTCATTCAGGGACAGCTCAGTCGAACTAGCGCAGCAGGAGTAGAGGATGAAGACAGCAAAGGCAGGAGTGGTCCCAGCCGGAAACGCTCCTCCCAGTCCTTCTTCTGGTGCACTAATGTCTCCGTTATCGCCGTGCCAAACAGTGCATCCTCCACTAAAGGCGCATTCAGGAAGGGAACCTGGCGACCTTGCTGTTCTCCGCCGGAGTCAGGGAGGTGCAGCCCTCCATCAATCCCGCCATCGCCACCGCCAGCAGCCCAACATTGTTGCATGCCGCCAGTGACTGCACAGAACCGAGTACTCTGTCCTTGACAGACGGGAGTGCCAACAGTTGAGCCTCGGAGCAAGAGACGTGGCCAGGGCATCCTCCAGAGGTGAGATGCCCTTACCCCACTTCTCCAACTTCCCCTCCACTGTAGTGAAGGCAAGGTGAGATTTGAACGTCCCTCGTGTCATGAACAGAGCCCCCCATGCCTCCTCCGAGTATTTCCGGAGGGAGGAGACCGCACGCATGCAGCCTCAAAGATGTCTCCCTCCTCCACCGCCGTGGGTGCCGGCATGGGAATGCGCAGGCGCCTGGCAGCAGCGGAGATGGCGGCGAAAAACTCCTCCTTCACCGTCACAGGGTCAGCGCATCTCTCCTCCTTGGGGTGTGCCTCCTCTCCATCCCCCGAGGATGAGGAGTCGGGACAACTCTGCACCCGCTAAGCCAAGCGAGGGAGAACAGTCCCGGAGGCAATAGGAGCCGCGCTCTGCCAGGTCACCCCCTCCTCTGAGTCCAACTCCTCAGCAAAGGAGTCCTCCTCGGACAGGAGAGAGAGGACATCAGTAAGAGGGACTGCCCCAGCAAAACAAGCCAGCTGACTCATCTGCTCTTGAAGGAGGACGGCGCAGCTTGTGCACACAGGCTTGTCCACAGCGCCGTCCTGAGCGTGCTGCGGTCCCAGACACGCACAGCAAAGCATGTGCGCATCGACCGTAGCATCCAACTCGGGACACCTGCATGCCAACTGGAGGGCAGTTGGTGGCCGAGACACCAGGTCCGAAGAAACCGTTCCAGCGGTTAGAAGTGGTGAAGCCATCCTTGGCTTTTCGAAGATCACCGCAGCATGCATACAGTAGCTAAACTTTTTCGTGAAGAAAAAAGGGAGGCTGAGTGGGATGTGTGCCTCTTTGATATAGCTGCTAGGCCAGGTGGCAGCGAGAGGTGAAATTTGCATATTTCAATTTTCAGTGCCTGCTGGCAGAGGGGTAAACCAATAGGAGCGAAGCCCCAATGGGAAAAGCTTGAGAGAAACAGAACAATTTATTATGTACGGTGTGGTCTCTGTTTGTGTCACGTGACCAGGTTGTTGAAGTTAAGTAGTAAGCAGGCACTATATCACTTCGATCTGTAACCACTGTTGTAACAGACTTCTGCATTTAACTCACTTACTGTGCAAATGCAACTTTTGTTGGGTAAGAAAAGTTGAGAAATAACCAATTATAAGTTCAACGTTATCTGATTGACATGCCATGATTAATTTGGTCATTGTAAAATCATGTACAAAAGGAATTTGACCTTGTTCGTGTGTTTCACTAGCTTATGGGGCTGGTTAGCATTCTCATGTGCCCTGGGACGTTGTAAGTGGACATTAAATTGTTTAAGCAGACTACAGTTTGATTCCGATTCTATAGGCTTGTCTAATTGTTGAAACAATCCTATTAGTTAGATCTGCAACCGCTGTTGTACCTGACAGTAGCCTCTCCTGCATTTAACTCACTTATTGTGCATATGCAACTTTTGTTAGCTTTTGTTAGCAACGTCTCTGTGGCATTTGGACACGACCGTCAACTCATTCAAATTTACCATCGACATTGTATTAACTAAAAAAATCTACTTTTACATCACATACTATATAATGGGTAGAAAAAAATCCTGCCCTCGCAACATTTCCCAACTCCCACTCAATCAAAGCAGTCTAGAACCCGGCCTGATCATGAGACAAAAATTAATCAGCAGAACTGTAATGTATACAGAGACTTTCAGTAGATTATTGTGATTGTGACGGTTGCTCCGTGTGGCGCTGCGTGCTCTCTCCCTCTCCGGCACTCCACCTCACCGGTGTACTAACCGCTGGCAGGAGCAGATGGCAGCAGCGCACCCCTCACACACACACACACACACACCTGTTTTGAGTTAGTCATTATGATGTCTATGTAGTTCCTGGTTTTCACCCGCACCTCACGGGTCATTGTGTCTATACGTTGTGACTGTGTGGTGCTGCTTTGCCAGTTCCATTAAAGAAGAGGCTTATCGTTGATATCGTTTTTGTTTTTGCCTCTTTTTACGCAATCGCTACCCTCGCACCTCACAGTGATACTTTGAAGTGAGACATTTGTAATTTATAATGCATTCATAAAGACTTTAAGTCACTTTAGGTGGCACATACTCAAGTGTGATCCTTTTGGTCATTCCTATCATATACATAAATCTGTTGTATCATATTACGCTGTACTTACTTTGAAGAATGACTCCTTTCATCATTCATAAAGCATACATAAATGTGTTCTTTCATACAACACTGTATTTACTAAGGCGTGACCCCTTTCATCATTCAGAAATCATTCAGACATTTGTTATGATGCTGGACTTTCTATAAAGTCAGACACTTTTGGTCAATCATAACACATACCTAATGATCTAAACACACAGATTAACACTTAAAGATGAACCAAATACAAATACATCAACATTGTAACCATATGAACCATTATTTAATTAAATACAAATTCAAATGCATTAAGTTTCAGAGAATACAGCAATACGATTACATTGAACATTACATAGGGCTGTGAATGGTATTGATGTGTAGCTTGTCCCTGATCTCACAAATGAATTGTTCTTGGTAACTGGAGATACTGTAATTTGGGTTCAACCTTAAAACTAACAACAACAATAAAGTTAGCATGTCTGTTAGGAAATGTCTTGCCTTGAAACTGTGAAACAACTTTCCATTTCATATTATAATATTCCTTTCAATGAGATGTGGCTATGATGAATAACTGTTAAATACTTGCTAGAATATTTTTTTATAAATAGAAAACACACTATCCTAGCATGTAAATGTTATAGATATGTTGTGAAGCCTCAATTGAATATGTAAAGCACTAGTTTATGCCATACATTACTCAACATAGCTAGGGTGACCAGACGTCCCGTTTTCCCCGTGATAGTCCCGTATTTCAGTTCTTATTTAGAAAAAGTCATGTTTTGTCCTGTATTTTCACTTGGTCCTGTTTTTTGATAGGTCCGACCTACTGCCCATTTGAATGTGAGAGGTTATCATGATTTACCACACCTGTCAGTCTTAAAGTTCCTTATTGAATACAGTCTAAATATGATTGAATCACATTTTCGTTCTCACAAGTTGCCAAGGCCAAGCACCTGTGTGTGTGAAATCCCAGCTTGCTGTAACAACCATAAAGGCAATGTTATTTGTTCAAGTACATTTTGGATTAAAGTGCACAGCTTTCTATGACAAACTCATTAAAGACAAGCAGACTCTGAGAAAGATTGCCTCATTCGAAAAGTACAACAGGCCACCGGACTCCATACCCCTCAAATCGAATGAGTAAGAGTAAGTATAGGCCTAATTCTGTTACGTTTTTACAGTTGTTGCTGTGTACACCTGAAATGTAGGCTGTGTTAATTTTTCAGAGCATAATCTGTTCATTTTATCCGGAGTGCAAACGGTCTTTTGTTGTTATTTCAATCCAATTAATTAATTTGTCACATATTAAATATTTTATTATAGTATAGCTTTTTCAGTGGAAACTGTCCATCTTTGCCCTTTTCAGAGAAACGTATAATGCGTTGTTCTGAGTGAAATGCTCTTTTGTTGCTTCAGTCAAATTCGTTCTCTAAAAACACAATATACTGTATTTGTGC
Organism: Esox masquinongy; assembly: GCA_016801175.1. Lineage (NCBI taxonomy): Eukaryota > Metazoa > Chordata > Actinopteri > Esociformes > Esocidae > Esox > Esox masquinongy. Next base: position 67,639 of record JACXGI010001826.1, read on the forward strand.
ATTTGATAATACAATTTGATGTACAGTAAAATAATAGATCCTACTTTGTTGTTCACTGTCTGTAGGTGGTGGGTGTGTGCACGGGGGGAGTGGGGTTGGGTAATTGTCTGACTTTCCTGTATTTCACCCTATTGAATCTGGTCACCCTAAACATAGCAGATTACATCACATTTGAAATGAGTATTTATTGTCACACTGTTAGGCTATGTTAATGAACCCTTTATATACTATGGCATACAGTTTTAAATTGCAACACATTTATGTCGTGATTACAAAGGCGTTATGAAGCATTTAAAGCAAGACAAAGGAAAGTAGTATAGCTAGACTAGGGAGTTTGGCAGACAATTGCAAACAGTATAATTGTTTGAAGTGGGAATATCCAATAACTAATAAGCTATCTTGATGAGTATTAATGCATTCACTTTATACAGCACTTGTACTGCAATGCTGGTGATATTATTTGTCAAGGCTATAGCCTAGTATATAAGTTTTAGTAACATGTCCATAGCCTATATACAGTATTAATAATATGAGCAACAATGTGTTCTGAGCTGTGACCTCATGAGACAAAAAAAAAAAACTTGACAGCAGATCCAAACTCAATTCAAGAACATCATGCAAACAGGTATGGGTGCTAAATTATTAGTTAGGGATATTCTGGCATTGAACATAGCCTCTGGGCAAAGTGAAACTGCAACCCATGTTTTCCCTTGGCCTATAACATTCAGGTCATCAAGTTTAATGACTGTTTCCCAGGGTGTTCTGGGTAGTTGAAAGCGAAGGCTACTGTAAGCCAATAGCTACATTTACATTTGTGCTGTGAAAAGTGTTTATGTTCACATATCCTCCTTCATTTGGTTAAGATAGTCTTTTAATAGGGATAGACTGTGTACCACAGAAGCTATAGCCCCAATGACGTTTGGAAAATATATAGAATAGATTAGGATATTTATCATTTATATAATTTTGAAGAGATGCTCTTTGAATGTAACAAAGACACACTAATGTGTTAAATACAAGGCATACACTTATAATAGCTTAAGAAAGTTTTATGATTCAGGATTTTATTAGGATCCACATTAGTTAGTGCAAAAATAGGCAGCAAAAATATACATACATATAGAATACCAATTTCAGATATGTAAATTACATTCAAGTTTAGCAATGAAATAAACCGTGAAAAAACAGTTAAATTACAAGTCGACACAGGAACACCCCACCAGCACAGAAGCTAGGCAAAGCATGGGCTTGAGACTAGAAAGTTCCATTTGACATATAGATAAAAAAAAAAAAAATCATATTGTTCTTGTACACCAAAAAATCCATTGAGCTCTTCAATGGTCATTTGCTATTCGCAAGAGTTTATTGCTCTTTGTGATGTATAAAATGTATTGGAGGCGGGTAACTGGAATATCTTTGTACTTGGTTTGCACAGTTATTCTTCAAAACCATGAGGGAAAGTGCCATTATATTTCATAAAATAGGTTGTGTTATGCTACTCCATATTATTTATAACCATGGCCAGTATTGGTGTCTTGATGCCTCTTGTGTACTGAGTACAGCTGACTTAATCAGTCAGTGGTTCTTAATTTTCTCATCAGGGACCCAAGCTTTTCCAGAGATAATGCACTTCAATAACCATGAGGAGTTTGCTCGATATTACATGACTGAACAATAATAAACCCGAATGTCTCTTAAAAATGATTTACAAATATCCGTTCAAATTGAAAACATTTATTAATTTATTAATTCTACATTTTACCAAAAATGTCCCAAAAATGATTGGAACCATTGGGGAAACCTTCTTTAGTATTACACTACTTTTTAATGTTTTTTTTTTTATAGAACCATAGGTAAGGGTTCTTTAAAGCAAGATGTCGTTGGGTTCTTTAAAGCAACAACTGTTGTTTGAACTTATAGCAACATTTTTCAAAAGATTAGGTCAGTCACAAACAACCTATCACTGATATTATGGTCTTGTGATAATTGAAAAAAAACAGCTGACAGATTCCCTGGGGAACAGTCGTTCATTCAATTCATGCTCTCTCAGAAGTAGCTCACTTGATTATAATGCCTATAGAATGCTGTCAAATTCAATGGCTGAACAAGAATAAAAAAAACAATATGGTTTTCAGAACATACTAGATTAAGAAAGGTTTATAATAGAACCATTCTAAATAATCATTCTATTAAATTAGTTTGCATAAATGCAGAACCCTTGCAGAACACTTTTTGGTGTTAAGCAGAAAGTGATTGCACCATGTATGCTCCACTTACTTAAAAACATACAGCTCTGGAAAAAATTAAGAGACCACTGCACATTTTTCTTTACTTTCCAAAAATGTTGGAAAGGAAGGTTTTGAGTGAGGAACAGAAGGGTTAAAATTAAGAGACTTCTGTTCCTCACTCAAAACTTTCCTTTTCAACTTTTTTGGAAAGGAAAGAAAAAGGTGCAGTGGTCTCTTAATTTTTTCCAGAGCTGTATATATATATATACCACAATTTGTCACTTAAGTATACTACCAATATTACAGCCGTAAGCATTGTCCTGTTGTGCTATTCCCATCTGAGCTAAGTCGAGCTAAGTCTGAGAGACTGTACATAGCGGGGGTGCTTTGGCCTTGTCTTGTAATGATCACCTGCTGGTTAGACCTGTACTGCTGGTACTGAGCAATGTCTTCATCCCTGTGAACACTTTGAGAGGCATGTGTGTGATATCCAGGACTTCTCTGACTGAAATGAACTTGTGTACCTTCCTTTGGTCGCACACTTTGTGTGCTTTGATTGTGTGCTTTTGAAGCAATTATGTCTAACGTTCCATACTATTCAACCATGTCCTCTTAGTATGCATTCATATCATACTTTGAATGGGTTTGCTCCTCAGCCCATTTGAATACACTGAGTTCTACCGTTGTGGCTGCCAGCTCAGTGTGCAGCTCCAATGTTTCTCTCCTTTTTTTATTCATCCTTCTGTTGATTCATTTGCCTCTCCTGCTCCTCCAGGACATGTTTTTTTTTTAGACCAGCAAACTTTGGGTGGCTAGCTGTTATATACATTGAATGGCGTGTCTACCTAGCACAGATCACATCTTTATGGTCAATGTAAACATTCCACATTCATGAGGTTGGCAGACTGTGACCTAAAGAGAGAATCTGTTCTCATTATCTAGGCACATTTAACTTTCAAAGAACATATATTCATATGATTCTACACCTGCTTAAGCACGAATACGAGCAGATGAGGTAAACAATGCACTTGACCTTGAGCTCCTCCTAGACCTTTGACTTGATGCACTAGATGCACTACTGTTTGGTAAAATGTAAAAGAAGGCACACAGGGAGCAGGGTGCAACTGTGTGACATCATTCAACCAATTACACACCAAGGAAAGGATAGCACTTAGTGACCAGTGTTGTTTCATAACATGCATCATCAGTTTTACATTCATCGTAGAAGTTGATTAGAATTGAAAACGTTGTCCTGGAACTCTCTGTACTTTCGCATTTTCTCTTTGACTTCATCTGTGTTCATTTGCTCATTCACTCGTTGAAAATGTTCATTCTATGGGTCAATTGGGCAACTTGGTTTTTTTCTGTTCTTGCTTTATCTACACTAATTCACCGCGGAGATAGGCTCCTGTCCCATTTCGTGAACAATATTGTACTCCTCAGTAATTGCAGGATGATTTATTTAAAATACATTCTTAATATGGTACCTCATAACTTTCGCTACTCCATCAAATCATGTTTGTTGCCTCCTTATACAGTACACGCACCACTCTGGTTTTTATTCAGATTGTTTCCATGAAATCCCCGGCTAATCATTTGAGGGTTTTTTTGCCTTCTTTATACACTCCTTTTGTATCTTTAGCCAAAGTGGGGAGTAAAACAGCAACTTCATCTCGACCCGTTTGCAAAGATATAATGCCCAGAATTGTTTGTAGTCAATAATTAAAGATCCATATTTCTTCTTTAACAAGAATAACTTATTCCAAACTAAACATATTAAGATTTTAACAACTGTTTCAGGAAAAAAAAGCAAATACAGTCCACTGAGCAAACAAAAATGTATACACAAACACCCGTGGCACATGCTCAGATGATTGTATGCTCTGCCAGCCATTCTTTTTGAGGGTTAGGGGCCGCTGAGTGCTGAAGCACGTAAACTTCGCCTATCATTTGTTGCATCACTCAACACAGAGTTCCAAACTGCCTCTGGAAGCAACATCAGCAAAAGAACTGTGTTTCGGGAACATCGCCAAATGGGTTTCCACGACCCAGCAGCTGTGCGCAAACCTCAAATCAACATGCACAATGCCAAGCCACCACGTCGCCACTGGGATCTGGAGCAGTGGAAACTTGTTCTCTGGAGTGATGAATGGCGCTTCAATATCTGTCAGTCTGATGGACGAATATGGGCAGGGCAGATACCAGGAGAACTCTACCTACTGGAATGTATAGTGCCTACTGAAAAGTTTAGTGCAGTAGGCATAACAGTCTGGGGCTGTGTTTCAGGGTTTGGGCTAGGACCCTTTCCTTTGTTGTGGCTGTAGCGCTTGATGGTTTTTGTGACAGCTCTTGATGAAACTTTCAATTTTCTTGAAATTTTCTGGATTGGCTAACCTTCATGCTGCAAAGTAAAGCGGGACTGTTTCGCTTTGCTTATTTGAGCTGTTCTTGCCATAATATGGAATACTTCAGTACAGATGTAATGATGGTCTTCTATATGCCAACCCAACTGACTGGCTCAAACTAATTAAAATCTAAAGAAATTCCTGCTGACCACCTCATGAAGCTACTAGAGATAATGCAAAGTGTGCAAAGATGTATTCTAAAAAGCGAGGCTTATTAGAATACTCTTCAAAATTAAATGTATTTTGATAATTTTGACACTATTTTGGTTGCTACTTGTGTTATTTCATAGTTTTGATGCGTTCATCATTATTATACAATTTGGAAAATAATCAAACTTAAGAAATACCCTTGATTGAGTAGGTGTCCAAACTTTTGACTGGTACTGAATAAAAAAAACATATATAGGCTATATACTGTATATATAAATACATATGTATTGGTGCCTTTCTGTTGAAATGCAAATAGTTTTAACAGTCTTTGCAGATACAGCACAATGTTTAAACTCAGATGGACATTTTCAGAACCATAATGTGAGGCGCAAGGGAAGCAAGTGCATAAACAGGAGAGGCAAAATAGATACAACAAAACGGAGAAGCAACGTTTAGTCTTCTTTTAATGTCCAATGTAAAAAGGCAGAACCACACGGTCAAACAATTAGACACAATAACCCGTGAGGTGCGGGTGAAAACCAGGAACTACATAGACATCATAATGACTAACTCAAAACAGGTGTGTGTGTGTGTGTGTGTGTGTGTGTGTGTGTGTGTGTGTGTGTGTGTGTGTGTGTGTGTGTGTGTATCTGTGTGTGTGGGGGGTGTGTTTGCCATAGTCTCCAGCCAGCAGTTAGTACACTGGTGAGGTGGAGCGCCGGAGAGCGGGAGAGCATGCAGCACCACACGGAGCAACTGTCACACATAACCATGTGGTCCTACAGTATCTCTGATTTTATCAATCCAAGAAATTGAAAAGGATTTTGATTATCTGCACTCTTAGGTATCCTTACAGTGAGGACATTATGGTGTTATGAAATAATTTACTGAAAGGCTGTTTTGAGATCTAGGATGTGAAATCTTTGATGCTCAGTATCTCAGAACTGTTTTGTGCAGCCATTACTTATCCTCGCTATCAAAATTTCTACTTTGCATTCCATGACAAAAAAAAATGTATATCCTATTCTCATATGTTTTGTAAACAGAAAAAGAAAATACATTTCACAAGGCGGTGAACAACCATCTTCCAGAATGCAATAATAACAGCCTTGCAATCTATTGATGTACTTAGACAATTGAAGGTATAGTGATAGGCTTTGGAGCTATTCAAGAAAGGAAGAGAATGTTCTTGAACCTTGACCTTGTTGCTGTTGCAACATGTCTCTGGTGGTATTGCGCTATCAGACCTGTTTATTTAATTATCTTGGTCCCCTTGAACCTTGACCTTGTTGTAGTTTAAAGCAATTAACCAGTCTCTGACGGTATCATGCTATTGGACCAGTTCATTAAATAAACAGGGTTCTGTGGTTTGCCATATTCTGTTTACCATAGTTCTTTCTGGAATACTTTCAGATAACAGGAGTAACCCAAAACAACCCCAAACCCACCCTGAACAGCCATAGATAATCCTTAACATCCACAAAATGTTACCCTTAAGAAAGTATACCATTTAACATGTTATATATACACACCGACGCAGCAACGAAATGTATAGGACCACAAAAACAAAAGTACCCACAAACAGAATTCACCATACCCCTCCCTCCCCCCAAAAATAAAAATAAAATAAAAGTGTAGTCCACCTAAAATCTATTTTCCATATGATTCCCTACATTGTAAGCAGTCTGTGGAGTTTGCAGAACACAAGCATAACAAACTAGTCAAGTATATGTTGAGTGAAGTGATAGGCTATATGGTTTTTAGGGTGCAGAATATAAAAACATTACAGCAAAAGGTGAAATCAACAACATATGTCTGTTTACAATAGTTCTTCTGTAACCATGCCTCTTAGATCTCAGGACAATGAGCCACGGTTTCAGAGTCAAACCTCCTTTATCAGTTTTCCTGGGTCTAGAGAGCAGAGGCTGGATCGTGTGAAAGTGTTGAAGTATTTGTTGAGCAAACGGTGCTTGCATGTGCTTTTGAAAAGATTAGCATCCTCATTTCTAAGGTGACCTTTGACCTAATTTCTTTAGTGCGTATGGGGCAAGCCAATGTATTTATGCTAAATACTTTAAACAATATATGGAAATAATGTGTTGCAGTGTGAATATATTGTGTTACTTATCTAACTTTTTTTATTTTGATATTGATAAAAACAAAATAATGTATATGACATGTAACTCTTTGCAAAATGCAGAAACTGCTTTTAACTGTTCTTGCTTCACAATATTACAACGCTTTAGTATTCTAAATACATAACTTGATAGCTACATATAAAAAACAAATACATTTATTTTTAAGTATTGCAAAAAATGTATTGGCCAAAGAAACATTGAAACAGGATTCCATGGGGGGTGTTATATGTTAAAGAGCCCCCTTAGCCCCCTGACATAGATTGCAAACGATGTTCTTCACTCTCAAGACTCTGTCCTTTCCCTGCCTAGTAAAGTAATTCATACACTTATAAAAAAACACAGCATAAACTTTTAAAGATGCTACTAATCATTTTCTCCTAGTTAATTACAGTGGATATAAAAAGTCTACTCACCCCTGTTAAAATGCCAGGTTCTTGTGGGTGCAAGACACTGTGGCTTGTAGGCCTCTCCAGGTCTCCGTCTAACCACTAGATGACCAGGTGTTGGGCAAAGCTGAAAATTTGACTCGTCAGAGAAGATGACCTTACTCCATTCCTCTACGGTCCAATCCTTATGGTCTTTTGCAAACTTCAGCCTGGCTCTTTGCTTCTCATTGATGAAGGGCTTTTTTCTAGCTTTGCACAACTTCAGCCCTGCCCCTAGGAGCCTGTTTCGAACCTTCCTCGCCGTGCACTTCACCCCAGCTGCTGTTTGCCATTCTTTCTGTATGTCACTTGATGTCATCTTACGGTTGTTGAGTGACATTCGAATGAGTTGATGGTCATCTCGGTCAGTGGACAGTCATTTTCGCCCTCCGCCAGTCTGTAGCTTTGTTGTGCCCAACGTCTGTGCTTGACCTTGTTCTTATGAACCGCCGTCTTTGAAATTTTCAGGATGGAAGCAACCTGACGCTCACTGTATCCCTCTGCCAGAATTGAACCCTTCTTTTCCTCACTCAAAGCTTTTCTTTTCAACTCTTTTGTCATGTTGAATAGTTATTTTTTTATTCAAATTACCTTTGAGGCACTACTTGCACTGTTTTTGCCATCCAGCTGGTCCTATTGCAAGAGGATAGTGATGACCACAGCAGTGGTTTTTATACTTTTTCTCGTTTAATTAGTTTTGGTTCAGGTAATCACCTAATCAGTACCTCATTAAGTAAAATGAGGTGTGCCTCTGTTGGAATTTAACAGACACTGGAATGGAATGGCTGTCATACATGTAGAGATGCTGATTTAAGAAAAATTAGGAGTGGTCTCTTAATTTTTTCCAGGGCTGTATCTTCTTGTACCGAATAATCATTTGATCAACTAGTCAATGTGTGGTGATTATTACTGACATACAGATGTTAACTAGCATGTCACTAATAGCATTTCTGAAATGTCAGTAGAGATATTACTTTCAGCCAGTTGGTTAGCGACGTGGCTAAAAAATACGACCCCCTATTATCGGCCACCGTCCCCTATTATTATCGGCCACCTTACTATTTTGTTCCTAACGTTCTATTTCCTTTTTATTTGTGTTACAAATTACAGATCACAGTCTTCTCTCAAGTGATTACTAAAATGTTTTAGCTATCTTTCATGCCTTCTGGTGAAGAAAAAAAGGAACTACATCTGATCACTTTGATACAGTATAACATGATGTCTGGTCTGTCGCGGAAGTCGAATTTCACGATTTGGAACTTGTCTAAAACAATTCCCATATACAAAATGTTTTTAATCTAAAAAAAAAACGTATTTAACCTCCATACATCTCTAAAAAAAATTGTGGTGGACTACCTGAAATTATATATTTAATAGCAAAACGTATCGTTGTTTTCTAGTGCATTTACATTTTGAACTTGAGAGGACGTTCTACAACCGCTAGAAACGGTCGATAATAGGGGGTGGCCGATGATAGGAGGATGTTAGCTACATCCAAATTAGGTGAGAATAATCTGTGGTTAAACTGAATAGTTAGCTAATTAAGCTAGTTAAGCAAACCAACGACTGGTACCTTTATCGTGCGTTCCTCAGGTGACTCCTTCCCGCTGAAGAAGCACACGCTCTGAAATGAATTGTTTCGTGCGTCGGCAAAATGGAATTAATTCTTTCGCCCGCGGTTAGGACGTCTGTTAAGCCTACTATTCGTTCAGCTCGTCTGCATAGAACGTTATTGGTGACTCCAAATACTATTACAGCGCGATCTGTGTTTCTTTAATTTTATGCAGAATATAGCACGAGCCAAATACCCTTACGAACAGTGTTGCCAACTCCTCGTTAAGGAAAGTAGATATTGGCAGTCCTAAAAGTCGAAAGAAGTCGCTAAATGACGCCATCGCCTAATTTGCATAATTGGCAATGTGCATGTAATTGTGATGTACGCTGTAGGAGAGAGGAATAACGTCGTGGGAGAGAAAGCAGCTCTACATGCTTCTCCAATGTGATCACATGCCAGCATGGAACAGTGTTCTGGATAGCTAATGCCATGGTGGACTCAGTCTTTTTTGCAGAGGCAGTTTTATTAACCATAAATGGCAGCCTGTTTTGGGTGGAACTGTTATAAGGCTTTGCCTTTTGAGTATGTTTTTGAGTTGTCGTGTTTTTTTTACATCACTCAGTATGGCGTAGAAATCAGCCTTACAATACAGGCCCTATGCCTGTGTATCATCTCCAATAAACGGCTTCAACCTGCCTTTGAATTCAGTGTTTGATTCCCACTTCTTTCTGTATTTTTGAGTGTACAGTTTAGACTGAGACATGATGATCTAGCCAGCTAGATGTTTAGCTCCTAGATGTTTAGCTCATGTCACAGAGAGGCACTCACACAGTGGACGAGGTGAGTAAGTGACTGAGGCTGTGTGAGTCAAATGCAGTGATTTATTTTAGACAAAGAACATTTTAAATTTACATCCCGCCCTGAATGTAAGCCAGGGCGGGATTAGCCAGCGGCGGCTTCCCACATGCACAATTCATTTGCAGTCTCTGGATGCTGAGGGGTGAACATCTCCTGCTCTGACTGCAGCTGGGAGGGACTGCTGCGCGAGGACTGGGCCGCCTGTGAGTGCTTTGGGACAGGGGAGGGGCCCACGGCAGCACCCGCTGCTCGTTGAGAAGAGCAAGAACAATGTGCTTTCACGTCAGAGTCTCCAAAAGTCTCCAATAACACCAGAAAAAGTCACTAGATTTGTCGCTAGTTGTTTTTTTGAAAAAGAGTTGCTTATAGAGGGGTCTGAATACTCGCTAAATATAGGGACAAAGTCGGTAAGTTGGCAACACTGCTTATGAACGGTGTTGTACCATGACAAATGTGTCAAACAAAACATTTGGATTCTTTTTTTGTTTTTTTCTTGCCATGGCTGGGATGATTTTGCCGTGGCGTGGTGCCATGGTAAATTGAACACAGCAGAAACAGTGCATCGAATATATCTGTTTCGCAACCAGAATTACATTATTAGCAATTAAAAAAAGCTTTGCGCCAAGTCCCCACCTTTCATACAAGTTTCTATGGAAGATTAACCGCGATTGCTCTGTCACATGGTTATAGATCTCTCCACACTCACTGTAGCGCTACATACAATGTAATAAAGTGTGTATAGAACAATAAATCAACATTCTGTTACAGTGAACATACTCAAATCGAGAACTATAATTGACAGTTTTGTTTCATCATTGTCCTACAGAGCCTTATTTCACCTTATATTTAGTAGGTATCACAAGCATCCAATCTGTTGGCAACATGCTTGATTTGGGATGTTAGCCAACACTAGCTTGGAGACAATATTTCACTGACACTGAACTTTTCATGGCTGCTTTTTGATTGACAGGCTTGTTATGAATACATATCCACCAGAAGGGAGGTGGGAACACACAAGCTGTGTTGTCTGTAGAGACAAAAAACTAGGCTGGGATATTGTCTGTCTGTTCACTGTCTGTCCATCCATCTGTCCATAATTTATATTATGTCTTTCCTTTCCATGTCATCTCTCTCAAGTCTATCGTTCTTCATACTAATGAACAGATTTAATGTGGTTCATCTCTCTCTGTTTGCATCTTTCTCTCTCTGTTTGACATCTTCACACATGCATGCACATGCGCACACACAAAGAGACACAGCAGAGAATATGGCAGAGCGTATATACTTGAAGTTGCTACACATTTGTTTTTATTAGTCAGAATAGCATAGCCAGAAGACGAGCCACCCCTCTGAGCCTGGTTCCTCTCTCAGTTTCTTTAGGTTCTTGCCTTGTAGGGAGTCTTTCTGGGTGATTCCATATTGATTGGCCTTCAGGGACGCATTAAATACATTTGATTGACGTTTTTATTGAGGGAGAAGATTGAGGCAGAGATAGAGAAAACACAAAGGTGGTTAGGGGAAATTGAAAGTTAATAGAAGTTGCATTGAAAATGTGAAATAGAAGGGAAGCGTACTCCTCTAATCCTCACCCCAACAAAGAAGAATTCATCATCTACAGTTAGGTCTGGAAATAATTGGACACTGACACATGTTTTGTTATTTTGGCTGTTTACCAAAATATTTTCAAGTTACTGTTAAATAATGAAGATTGGCTTAAAGTGCAGTCTTTCAGCTTTAATTTGAGGGTATTCAGATCCAAATTGGAGGAATTAAAGAGCATGAAACAGCTCTATGTAGCTCCCTCTTTTTCAAGGGACCAAAAGAGATTGGACAATTGACTCAAAAGCTGTTTCATGGACAGGTGTGGGCTATTCCTTTGTTATTTCTTCATCAATTAAGCAGGTACAAGGTCTGGAGTTGATTCCAGGTGTTGCATTCGTATTTGGAAGCTATTGCTGTGAACCCACAACATGCGGTCAAAGGAGCTTTCAATGCAAGTGAAACAGGCCATCCTTAGGCTGCAAAAAACCAACAATATCAGAGAGATAGCAGGAACATTAGGAGTGGCCAAATCAACATTCAGGTACAGGTACATTATGAGAAAAAAAGAACACACTGGTGAGCTCTGCAACACAAAAAGGCTGGGATGTCCATGGAAGACAACAGAGAGTGGATTATCGTAGGATCTTCTCCATGGTAAAGAAAAACCCCATCACAACATCCAGCCAAGTGAAGAACACTCCAGGAGGCTGGCATATCATTATCCAAGTCTACCATGAAAAGAAGACTTCACAAGAGCAAATACAGAGGAATCACCGCAAGGTGCAAACCATTCATAAGCCTCAGAAATAGAAATGCCAGATTAGACTTTCCCAAAAAACATCCAAAAAAGCCAGCCCAGTTCTGGAACTGCATTCTTTGGACAGATGAAACTAAGATAAACCTGTCCCAGAATGAAGGGAAGAAAAAAGTATGGAGAAGGCTTGGAATGGCTCATGTTCTGAAGCATACCACATAATCTGTAAAACACAGTGGCGGCAGTGTGATGCATGGGCTTGCATGGCTTCCAAAGGCACTGGGTCACTTGTGTTTATTGTTGATGTGACAAAAGATAGAAACAGCCGGATGAATTCTGAAGTGTATAGGGATATACTGTCTGCTCAGATTCACCCAAATTCAGCGAAGTTGATTGGATGGCGCTTCACTTTATAGATGGACAATGACCCAAAACATAATGTGAAAGCAAACAAGGAGTTTAAAGCAAAGAAGTGGAATATTATATTCTTGTTCAACCCCTTGAATTAAAGCTGAAAGTCTGCATTTCAATTGCATCTTAGTTGTTTCATTTCAAATTCATTGTGGATTATGAAAATTACAGTGGATATAAAAAGTCTACACACCCCTGTTAAAATGCCAGGTTCTTTGGATGTAAAAGAATGAGACAAATATAAATCATGTCAGAACTTTTTTCACCTTTAATGTGACCTATAAGTTGAACAATTCACTTGAAAAACAAACTGAAATCTTTGAGAGGGAAAAATAAAAATAAAAAACTCACAATAACCTGGTTGCATAAGTGTGCACACCCTTAAACTAATAATTTGTTGAAGCACCTTTTGATTTTATTACAGCACTCAGTTTTTTGGGTAGGAGTCTATTAGCATGGCACATCTTGACGTGGCAATATTTGTCCACTCTTCTTTGCAAATGCGCTCCAAATCTGTCAGATTCCGAGGACATCTCCTGTGCACAGCCCTCTTCAGATCAACCCACAGTTCAATTGGATTCAGGTCTGGGCTCTGGCTGGGCCATTCCAAAACGTTAATCTTCTTTTGGTGAAGCCATGCTTTTGTGGATTTGGATGTTGGCTTTGGGTCGTTGTCGTGCTGAAAGGTGAACTTCCTCTTCATCTTCAGCTTTCTAACGGACGCCTGAAGGTTTTGTGCCAAAATTGCCTGGTATTTGGAACTGTTCATAATTCCCTCCACCCTGACTAAGTCCCCGGTTCAAGCTGAAGAAAAACAGCCCCAAAGCATGATGCTGCCACCACCATGCTTCACTGTGGGTATGGTGTTCTTTGGACCATAACACATTTTCCCACGTGCTTTTGGGGTACATGATGTTTGTGTTTGCAAACTTCAGCCGGGCTTGGATGTTTTTCTTTGTAAGAAAAGGATTCCGTCTTGCCACCCTACCCCATAGCCCATTCATATGAAGAATACGGGAGATTGTTGTCACATGTAGCACACAGCCAGTACTTGCCAGAAATTCCTGCAATTCCTTTAATGTTGCTGTAGGCGTCTTGGAAGCCTCCCTGACCAGTTTTATTCTCGTCTTTTCATAAATTTTGGAGGGACGTCCAGTTCTTGGTAATGTCTCTGTTGTGCCATATTTTCTCCACTTGATGATGACTGTCTTCACTGTGTTCCATGGTATATCTAATGCTTTGGAAATTCTTTTGTGTCCTTCTCCTGACTGATATCTTTCAACAATGAGATCCCTCTGATGCTTTGGAAGTTCTCTGCGGACCATGGCTTTTGCTCTGAGATGCAACTAAGAAAATGTCAGGAAAATCCTACTAGAACAGCTGAACTTTATTTGTGATTAATCAGAGTCACTTTAAATGATGGCAGGTGTGTAATGACTTCTATTTAACATGAGTTTGAATGTGATTGGTTAATTCTGAACACAGCCATATCCCCAATTATAAGAGTGTGCACACTTATGCATCCAGGTTATTGTAAGGTTTTTATTGTTCATTTTTCCCCCTCGAAGATTTCAGTTTGTTTTTCAATTGAATTGTTCAAATTATAGGTCACATTAAAAGTGGGAAAAGTTCTGACTTGATTTATCTTTGTCTCATTCTTTTACATCACAAGAATCTGGCATTTTAACAGGGGTGTGTAGACTTTTTATTTCCACTGTATGTCAGTCTCCAAATATTTCCGGACCTAGCTATATATTCTGCATTAGCAAGCAAAATTAGACTTTTCTGTGATCGTTTCATGAACAATGAGTTCCTTTTACCTACCTTTGATTTTTCATGTGTGTACAATACAATATAAAAGTCTTAGGTCATCTAAGAAACTTTCTGAAAGCTATTTGTCTGGGTACAAAATGTTTTTATATTACCATATAATAATTATAATGCTATATTTGCTTGTTAGGAACATTTCAATAAATACAAATAAAACATTACAACAATAAAAATAATAAGAATTTCTTGTAGTCCAAACGGTAATTGTTGACATCTTGTGAGATGGTATGAAAGAATTTGAAGAAGCCAGCCGAGATGAAGTAAAAATGCAGTGGTAGACCCAAAAAGCTGTCTGCCTCCGATGAACCATACTTAATGGTTATTTCTGTGAGGGACTTAAAGAAATCAAAGTGCTTGCTCAGCATATGACCAAGGCATCTGGCATGAAAGTACATACTTTGATCATTAGAAATCCATATGAGAAATACAGTTGTGCTCATGTGTTTGCATACCCTGGCAGAAATTGTGAAATTTAGGCATTGATTTTGAAAATATGACTGATCATGCAAAAAAAAAAAAAACTTTTATTTAAGTATAGTGATCATATGAAGCCATTTATTATCACCTAGTTGTTTTTATCCTTTTTAAACCATCCAAAAGTTTACATACCCTTTGGCCTTGTTACAGACACACAAGGTGACACACACAGGTAAAAATGTCAGTTAAAGGTAAATTTCCCACAACTGTGGCGTTTTAAATTGCAATTAGTGTCTGTGTATGAATAGTCAACGTGTTTGTTAGCTCTCACGTGGATACACTGAGCAGGCTAGATACTGAGCCATGGGGAGCAGAAAAGAACTGCCAAAAGACCTGCGTAACAAGGTAATGGAACTTTATAAAGATGGAAAAGGATATAAAAAGATATCCAACTTTATGGTCACAATGTTATGTTCTATTTGGAGAGGGGTCAACAAGGCCTATAGGGAACAGAATACCATCCCCACCATCGTGGTGGCTCATTGATGTTTTGGGGGTGTGTGAGCTCTAAAGGCACAGAGAATCTTGTGAAAATTGATGGCAAGATGAATGCACCATGTTACCAGTAAATACTGGCAGACAATTTGCATTCTTCTGCACGTAAGCTGCACATGGGACTTTCCAGCACAACAATGACCCTAAGCACAAGGCCTAGTTGACCCTCCAGTGGTTACAACAGAAAAAGGTGAAGGTTCTGGAGTGGCCATCACAGTCTCCTGACCTTAATATCATTGAGCCACTCTGGGGAGATCTCAAACGTGCGGTTCATGCCAGACGACCAAAGACTTTGCATGACCTAAAGGCATTTTGCCAAGACGAATGGGCAGCTATACCACCTGCAAGAATTTGTGGCCTCATGGACAACTATTAAAAAAGACTGCATGCTGTCATTGATGCTAAAGGGAGCAATACACAGTATTAAGAACAAAGGGCATGTGGACTTTTCAACAGTGGTCAGTTCAGTTTTTGCTTTGTTGTCATGTTTTGTTTTATGATTGTGCCATTCTGTTATGACCTACAGCTGAATGTGAATCCCATAAGAAATAAAATACGTGTTTTGCCTGCTCACTCATGTTTTCTTTACAAATGGTACATATATTACCAATTATCCAAGGGTATGCAAACATTTGAGCACAAATGTACTAGAATGCATAGTGCCTACTGTAAAGTTTGGTGGAGGAGGATAATGGTGGCTGGGGCTGTGTTTCAGGGTTTGGGCTAGGTTCCCTTAGTTCTAGTGAAGGGTCATCTTAATGCTACAGGATACAAAGACATGTTAGACAATTTTGTGCTTCCAACTTTATGGCAACAGTTTGGGGAAGGCCCTTTCCTGTTCCAGCATGACTGTGCTCCTGTGCAGAGCATGACTGTGCCCCCCGGGTTGGTAAAGTCATGGTTTGACAAAGTTGTTGTGTAGGAACTCGAGTGGCCTGCACAGAGTCCTGACCTCAACCCCATTGAACCCTTTTGGGATGAATTGGAAAACTTTTTGTATTGTGATACGAACACAATAACATCTACGACTTGTTTCCATTGTGGTTGTCACTGAAGGCAAAGCACAAGGGCAAAGTACAAAGTGATGGGGACTTAGTCTCATACACTGAATCATAATAACAATACAATTGAAACAGGCAGATTTCATAGCATTGATATTTAACTGGAAGAGTGGCACAAATACACTCCCTTGTGGCACTCCACAACTGTTTAACCTGGCCTCAGATAATATGCCATTGTTTTTTGATGCCTTCCTTAACCATGTTACTAAAACCTAGCTTGTAGAGCGACATATATACTGTATCAAAGTATATATATATATATATATATATATATATATATATATATATATATATATATATATATATATATATAT
>JACXGI010001827.1:0-19978 GCA_016801175.1 Esox masquinongy
CAGCATATATAGTGAGAACAATAATGGGCCCAGAACCGAGCCTTGAGGAACACCAAAACATACCTTTGATTTGTCAGAGGATATGCCATCCACACATACGAACTGATATCTTTCAGATAAATAAGATTTAAACCAGGCTAGAACATGTCCACGTAGCCCAATATGGGTTTCCGGTCTCTCTAAGAGGAGGGAGTGATCAATAGTTTCAAAAGCAGCACTAAGATCAAGAAGCAACAGGACAGATGCGGAACCTTTGTCTGAGGCCATTAGAAGGTCATTTGTTACCTTCACGAGTGCAGTCTCAGTACTATGATGGGGTCTGAAACTGGACTGGAGCATTTCATAAATGTTATTTGTCTTCAGGAAGGCATTCAGTTGTTGGGAAACACATTTTTCTAAGATTTTTGATAGGAACGCGAGGTTCGATATTGGCCTATAATTGTTTAATATGTCTGGATCCAGATTCGATTTTTTTAGAAGAGGCTTAATTTCCGCTATTTTTAGTGAGTTTGGTACGCATCCAGAGGAAAGGGAGCAATTTATTATGTTCAACATTGGCTGACCTAGCACAGGAAATAGCTCCTTAAGTAATTTTGTTGGAATCGGGTCTAGCTGACAATTTGAGGGTTTAGAATTCATTACAAATTTAGTGAATGTGTCGAGCGATACGGGATCAAAAAATTCAAGTGTCCCCATTGACACCTGGTCAGGGAGGTTCAGGACATTCTCAGGACACCTGAGCTTTTGGGGACTATAACTATTAAAGGAGTCAGTTATTTGTTTTCTAATGCTGATGATCTTTTCATCAAAGTAGTTCATGTATTCATTACAGCTAAAGTGAAGACGCACTTCACTTGTTGAGTGTTGCTTTTTTGTTAACTTTGCAACTGTTTCGAAGTGAAATTTTGGATTGTTTTTGTTCACCTCAATCAGGTTGGAGAAATAAGATGATCGATCAGATATGAGTGCTTTTCGGTATTGTAGTGTACTGTCTATCCAGGCTAGTCTGAATACTTCCAACTTTGCGCCACTTCCGTTCCAATTTTCTGGAGGCTTGCTTGAGTGCTCTAGTATTGTCTGTGTACCAGGGAGCAAGTTTCTTATTGCGTATTTCTTTTGTTTTTAGCGGTGCAACTGTATCTAAAGTATTTCGCAGTGTTGAGTTTAGATCCTCGATTAGATCGTTTGCAGAATTATTTACTCTGTCGTTGATGAGCGAGCTTGTAAGAATATCAAGAAATGTATTTGTAGTCCGAGAATTTATAGTACAGCTTTTGAAACTCATTGTTTGCGGAGCAAGTGCATTTCTTGTTTTAACGGTAAATGTAATAAGACAGTGATCCGATAATCCAGGATTTTGGGGGGAAGTTATTAGATCTACAATATCTATTTCTCGTGATAGGACTAAATCTAAGGTATGATTGTGGCAGTGTGTTGGACCTGAGATATGTTGGATAAAACCCATTGAGTCAATTATGGCTTCAAAGGCTTTTTGAAGAGGGTCATTTGACTGTTCCATATGAATATTAAACTCGCCAAAAATTTGAATACTATCTGTCATTACAACAAGGTTAGACAAGAATTCTGGAAACTCATTGACGAACATTGTGTATGGCCCGGGGGGCCTGTAAATAGTAGCTATGTAAAACGATTTATCAACCTGGTTAACTTTCATGAGTAAAACTTCAAAAGAATGAAAACCAGTGATGTGTTTAAGAGTACATTTATATTTACTGTCATAAATATTAGCAACACCCCCTCCTTTTCGGGATGCACGGGGGATATGATCACTAGTATAGCCAGGAGGAGAGGCCTCATTTAGGGCAGTGAATTCATCAGGCTTTAGCCACGTTTCACACAAGCCAATAAATAGCATCTAGTTTATGATCAGAGATTAATTCATTTACTGCAACTGCCTTTGAAGCAAGGGATGTAACACTTAGGAGTCCCATTTTGAGTTGCGAGGTGATACAGTCATTTTTATTTGTGACCGAGGTGGAGGAAGGCTTTATCTTAATAAGGTTGCTATTGTTAGCACTACCTTGTTTAACTTTTCTCAGCCTGGAACGAATCACAGTGGGAATAGGTAAAATTGTACTAACTACTCTGGCTATGCTATCGACAGACTCCACTATACTAGCAGGCTGGCTAACAGCCCTACGGCCTGACCTGCATCCTATCTTCTGGTGAGGCTATAGGAGTGAGACTCCTGTCAATATTCCTAGATAAAAGAAGAGCACCACTCCAGCTAGGATGGAGTCCGTCGCTCTTCAGCAGATCAGGCCTGGCCCTATTTCTGGGAGAGTCCCAAAAAGAGAGCCAGTTATCTACAAACTCTACCTCCTGCGACGGGTAGAACTCCGTTTTCAGCCAGCGATTGAGTTGTGCAAGTCTGCTGTAGAGCTCGTCACTACCCCTAGCTGGGAGGGGGCCAGAGACAATTACTCGATGCCGACACATCTTTCTAGCTAGTTTACACGCTGATGCTATGTTCTGCTTCGTAACCTCTGACTGTTTCATCCTAACGTCGTTGGTGCCAACGTTAATAACAATATCTCTACTCTTTGTACTTGCTAGTTTTAGACTTTGCTAGCACCAACCCCAGATTTGCGGCTACGTCGGTGGCTCTGCCCCCCGGTAAACAGTGTACGATCGCCGGCTGATTCTTGAGTCTAATACTGCAGGTAATGGAATCGCCGACGACTAAAGTTTTCAGTTTTTCCGGGCCACCGGTAGAAAATGCCTGCCGATCATTCCCCTCCGAAGACGGCTCGGGCCTTGACACCGACTCCAGTGGAGAAAACCTGTTGAAAATCTCAGTCGGCTCTAGCAACGACCCAGGTTTAACTGGTCGACGGCATTTCTTCCCTGTGACCAAGAGAAAGTTCTTGCCCGGCTGCAGGAGCTGTGCCGGGGGGCTAACAACACTGTCGTTTCTTCCTGGTGGCACAGACGCAGTTTTTTCCAGTTCTACACTAAAATAATCCTTGCCTGACATTTGCGTCTGAAGCCGAGCCTCTAACTCTGCTATCTTTACCTGAAGACGATAGTTCTCCTCCGTGTTGTAGCTACAACAATTACAGTGAAAATAAATAATGGTACTTAGCTTCAGGTGTTCAGGGAGGGGTGAGTAGTTCTGTTAATTATGTCCAAATAGAGTCCCGGTGTAGAAAAGTTGGGTAAAAAGTCAACAGATAAAAAATATTGCGTTGGTAAACTCATAAAGTAGAATTTAACAAATTAGTTTATATAGAGTAAATTCGAAAAAGTTTGGCAGGTAGCCAGGTAAGAGCAAGCAGCGTACAGCACGTCAACAATCCCACAATGCACAGCCCCTGTCCTGATCTTAGCCCTGGACAACCGAAGGGATCTCAACAGAACGCCAGATACTGTAACTACACTCATACATCTCTGACTGTAGCCCGTACTGTTCTCTACCACGGCATGAGACGGGGGGATTGTGAAACCGGACAGTAAGATCTCGCCTGTGACTCAACCCACTGTCGTCAAGTATGGAGAAAAGCCTGGCATGACGTGAGGAACCCTCTCAGGGATGGCATGGTAGGGTGAGTAGGTCAGTGACTCATCCGCCGTAACGGGGTCAGAGCCTGGGTATCCCAGTGGAGAGGGGAGCTCGCTGGGCAGAGATGGCATGCAATGGGCAGAGCTGGGCAGAGATGGCATGGCATGGGCAGAGATGGCATGGCATGGGCAGAGATGGCAAGCCATGGGCAGAGCTGGTCAGAGATGGCATGGGCAGGGCTGGGCAGAGATGGCATGGCATGGGCAGAGCTGGACAGAGATGGGAGGGGCAGAGCTGGGCAGAGATGGCATGAGCAGAGATGGCATGGGTAGAGCAGGGCAGAGATGGCATGGGTAGAGCTGGGCAGAGATGGCAATGGGTGGTTTGTCAATCAGTCATAGGACCCGCTGACGACAGGAGCATTCACCAAAGACCTCGTGGTTGAGATGACTGCTCAACCCTGTTCCTCGGGAGATATCATTCTTTAGCTTCTCTCTCCAACCCTAATTTTGCACAGCTGATTCTTATAATGAGTTGGATGAACAGCTAAGTCAGGTTAGTCACAACTGGGGTTGGAGAGGAAACCAACTGGATGTTGAATCTATATGACCAGGATTGAGCAGCCCTGATCAACACGGAACAGCAGATCATTCCACAAAAGCTGAGCTCTACATGGAGAACCACAGCGGTTTGTTTCCGAAATTCTGGGAATAATAAGTGGGCCAGTGTCTTTCGAGCATAACGTAATTGTATGTATGTTAGAGTGGAAAGTAGCCTTGCAGTTGGGAGAGTGGGGCCTGGGACCAAAAATATGCAATATGAAATCCCTGAGCTGTCATACAATTGAGTACTACATCAGTTTTGGAATATTCTTGGGACCTAAAAGTTAAAAACAATTTGTGGTTAATGTCCTTATGTTTACAGTGCAGATTCACAAGAAAACTTTGGGGCCTGCCCATGTTTCAAAACCATGCCCATGTTTCAAAACCACGCCCATGTTTCAAAACCACTTCACTGTTTTGTGTCCTCTGCAAGCCAAACACCAAAACTGATATAACCTAGAGGTAGCACATACCGTCCAATGAAAACTAAAGTGGTCCTGGGACTGAATTTTGAGAAACACAGACACTGATTATTAAATTAAATAAAACCTTTCAATGCCAAAAAGGGCTCAAGTCCACCTGGAAGAATGGCCCTTACCACGTTGATTCCGGTTCACTCTTCAATGCAACTTGACAGTGAAAGGCCCTCGATGTGCCCACCTTCAGGGAACTGGGAACTGAATATTCTGCTTCCATCGGTCACTGGGTATGACGTACTCGGTACGACAGGAAATACCATCAATGCCCCAAACCCATATAGGCTGGATATTGAATTAAGCATGCCTAAGATGTGCCTAACACTTTGAACAGTGCCTAAGATGCCACTACACTCAAAGTCCAGTGGAGACCTAGCTATTCAACTATAGCCCTTTACTGTCATGTCCTCCATAACCCAGTGAGCTAGTATGTGCTGAACCAGTGCCATGACCCCCAACTGGTTTGGCAAAGCAATGTACAGTTTTCAAATCTTTCCCATGCCAATAAATCATCGCTAAGTTGAACACGACTGATTGTTGTAAACAGATAAGTGAAATACTGCTTTTTTTTGCCATTCATTACGCCGCAGTTGTCAGTTTGACTTTGTCACGTGTTCTAGATAATTATAGGCCAAATGAAGTAGGTCGTTTGTCTTTATCCAGGTGAAAGAAATAGACTTTACGACTTAAATGATGACTATAGGGAAATAAAAACAAATAGATATTTTGTTTATGATTGTTTGGTAGCTGGTTGCGCAGGGCCTTCATAATATGTAATTTCAGTCTACAATTCAAGTTTGATGGTTGGTAAATAGTTGAATCTGTATTGACAAATAATGAGTTGTCATACATTGAGTCTTCTCGGATTAGTTTGAAGTAAATTACTGTAAGTTTCCATTTTTCTGTATACAGGAGCCTCACTACTGAATTTGCTGTGTTGATTTTTATCCAATTGAAATGTAAGCACTGACATCTAGTGTTGAAATTCAGTTATTGCCTCATATTAAATGTTTACATTTATTTCGGTCATTCAGCACTTATCCAGTGTAGACTTAAAAAAAAAAATATTTTTGAACTTTCACACACCGACCCAGTCTTAGTAGTTCCTGTAAATAACCAAGTTACTGTTATTCATATATGTTTTATGTAGAGAGCTGGGTCAGAGCTTCTCTGGTATGACACGGCTTGTGTGGTCCGAGGAGGGACAAACCACAAACCAGCGACAGGGTATTGGGCGGCCAACGCAAATCGATGCGCGAGGGCAACAAAGGCTATCCCGTCTGGTCCAGAAGGTCAACTGTGGCTCAAGTCAGAGGATTTTAAGCATGATTATGGGAGGAATGTGTAACAACACACAACGCATCACACCCTGCTGCGAATATGGGGCTGTGTAGCCACAGACCGGTCAGAGTGCCCAATATGACCCCTGTCTCCTGTTGAAAGCGCCTACAATGGGCATGAGAGTTTCAGAACTGGACCTTGGATCGCTTGAAAGAAGGGGTAACACTTTATTTGAAGGGGTGTGCATAAGAGTACCATGACAGTGTCATGATACTGTCATAACCATGACATGACACATGAAGGAATCATTCTGAACATTTATGAATGTTGTCAGTAGGTCTCATTCGGTTGATAATGTCATTTTTTATGCAAGGTTGACATTGTTTGGGATGTCTTTGTTATGACAACTTGACATTAACTGAGAAAAAATATCCTGTCAATGTCTTTGTTATATCAACTTGACATTAACTGAGACAACATAACCTGTCAGTGTCTTTTTTTATGACAACATGACAGTAACCAAGACAACATAACCAGTCATAAACATAGGCCTAATTATCAAACTTGAAGAAACTATTTAGCCAGTATTCTGTCTGCCATAAAAGGAACTTTGCTGATCCTGAGACTGGTGCTCATACTCAGCATATTGAGCATGCATGGCAGAAATACAAATTGGAAATATGGAGTCATAAAGGTAATCGCACTCATGAGTCACTGAAGATTCTCCTCAAATTGATAGTGGCACCACTGGTTAGCCATACGCCATTATAATGGTGTCTTGGGCAGACTTTTCCATGATGTGAAAAAACAAGTCAAGTTTATATCAAAGTTTTTTGCAGGAACATAGTTTGCACTGTCATTTTCTTAATGTTGATGCAGGACATCCATTCATGTAACTAGTGGTTTGCATGAACAATAGGCTAAGTAATATACATTATTCAAGAGATAATATACATAATCCAATTTGTTAATATGATTACAGTGCGGAAACTATTATTAGAAGGTAGACTGGCTACTTGCGTCTTCAAATAGGTGTGACACATACAAAATGTATTGTCGCATTTGGGGTTGATATAGAATTTTGAAGGACGCTTTTATATTGAAGGACACTTACTACGGTTGGCCTATAGGGGGCAGTTTGACGTGGTCGTGTTGCGTTGGGACTGTTAACGATCAAAACACCTGCGCGTTCTCGTAACTCTTCAAGGAAAAGCCATGTCTTTCTCATCATGTATCCTGTTTTCCTGGTCGGTAAAGTACAAAAGTACACTGGACCTTTCGATACAGTTTGATAACTTGCCTGTTAAAGTGTATGTAGAGGGTTGGAAAAGCGTGGTAATTGTATAACCATGACAGAGACCCATGTCCATGTAAAATGCTGTGACGGTGGTGCATTCCTTTGGAAAAAACGAATTTGTTACTGTACTGTACTGAATTGTTTTTTTTTTTCGAAAACAACACTCCTGACAATATCCCTAGGATTAATATAATTGAATTTTGTAACTGTATTGTTTAGGAACTTTGCAATCGTTGCACTGTAAGGGTTAGCGATTAGCTAGTTCCTTGTTGTTAGCTGGCTTCGGTTGGTTATTAGCTGGCTCCAGTTAGCTGTATGCTAGCTCCAGTCAAGTGTTTGTCAGTTACAGGTAGCACTTTGCTAACTTGCTCAACCATGTTCTATTTGTGTTAACATTAAGGTAATTTGTTAAACTATCACTATCTAGCCTACTTTATCAATAATGTTTTCAATGTAATTATATTATGAATAGTTTATATTACTTAGGCTATTGTTCATGCAAAGAACTAGGTAGTGTACATGAATTGATGTCCTGTATCAACCTTAACAAATTACAGTACTAACTGTGTTCTTGCAAAAAACGACATGAGTTAATGTCCTGTGTCAACATGAACAAATGACACTACACTCTGTTTGTTAATGCATTTTTAAACCATTAATAAAGTAAGGGTTATCATTGTTAACCGTTTGTTCATGTCTTGTTCATCAATGCTCGTTCAAGGTAACTACTGCATTTGTTAATGGTTGTTCATGTACCCTTATCGGAAAGTGTTACCAAAGTAGGATTGTTGAAAGTAGTTTTTTTTTTTTAGGATACATTTGTTGTGCAAAAACAATAAAGGAAATTTATTGCTTTTGTTAAGGTATTTAAAAGCCTTAATTACATCTTTTTGACAGTATTTGACAAACTTAATCAACATCTTTATGACAAGTCCAAATTGTATCACTGTACTTGAGGTCAAGAAAAATATTCATGACACTGTTATGAAAGTCTTTGACAGTGTTATAACACGTCATGACATCTTTATGACAAGTCCAAATTGTACCACTGTACTTGAGGTCAAGAAAAATATTCAATGACACTGTTATGAATGCATTTGACAGTGTTATAACACATCATGACATCTTTAAGACAAGTCCAAATTGTGCCACTTTACTTGTGGTCAAGAAAAATATGACACAATTATAATTGTCTCATGACAACCAATGTCAAAACCAACCACATATGACAGTTGTATTTAATGCAAACACATAAAGCTAAATAGTTTCTTCAAGTTTGATAATCAGGCCTGCTATGACATGTTTATGACAGGTAATGTTTCTGACTAACTGCGCCACAGCATGGTTTGGCGTTTGCTCCGTAGCCGACTGGAAGGCCCGGCAATGGGTGGTGGAAACTGCCCAGCATATAACTGGTACCCAGCTCCCGGCCATCGTAGACCTCCAGCAGAAGCGGTGTCTGCACAGGGTATGTGGCATCATCAGGGACCCTTCACATCCATGCCACAAACTGCCCTCCTTCCATCAGGCAGGTGGTACAGGTCTCTTTGTTTCCGCACCAGCAGGCTCAGGAACACTTTCTTTCCATCTGCTGTAACCCTGCTGAACTCTGTGACCCATCACTAACCACACCCACCCTTTGTACTACTGGACTCTGACACTGCCTTGTAAAGTCTGAAGTTTTCAGTTGTTACAGGTACATGTCTACCTCGGGAACCTCATTGCTGCTATCCCTGCATTTCAGTTGCACATGCTACCCTACTCCTTCAATTTTATTGTACTGTACTTGTTCAATTACAATAAAGTTGAATCTAATCTAATGTTGTCGTGGTTAATGTCAAGTTGTCATAACAAAGACATTGACAGGTTATGTTGTCTCAGTTAATGTCAAGTTGTTGTTATGCATGCAGGTACCCTGTATGTGCGTTTGTGTTTTTTCCCCCCCAGGTGTCCCTTATGTTCCTGATTGTGCTCGTTGGTGTTTCCCACCTGGCAGTCATGAGTGCATCGCCTGACTGCTGAGGTGTACAAATCAGTGGACTAATTGCACCACCTGTTCCTTTTTCCATTACCCAATCGCATCACACATCCCTGGTTTAAAAAACCATGTCAGTTGGTTCTCCCAGAGAGACTCTTTTGCTTTACCCCACATGGACATAGACACTCTTGAGATACATACCCTTTTTGATAGACACTTTGTTCATACATACATCACTTAGTTTAGCACATACATCTCACTTTATCCTGTTTCATGTGAGTATGTATTGCTGTGGGGTTTTGTTTGGTGTTGTCTAGTCAATTGTTTGCTGTGTGTGTTTAGTCCTTGTAAAACCTGTGTGTTTTGTTTCTCCCTGTGTCCCTGGGAAAAGTTTTTTTTTAGCAAGTCGCCCTTGGGCATACACAACCCATAGGAAAACTTTGTCTAAAAACACTAGTTAGAACTGAGCGGACCACCCACTGTACTTTTGTATTGTTTAGTAGTTAGCTAAGCGGTTCTTGAGGCAGGCAAGTTCAGTTTAGGGGTGTTTGACCATATTATTTCATTTCTTAGGTCCAGCTCAGCCCCTTTTCCCTAACCTCTTTACTGTGTGTTTATAATAAACGTTTTATGTTTGATGGTAGCTTTGGTTGTCTGTGTCGTTTGTTCTCACTGTTCATTTACACTACACTAATTTGCATGAGTTTTATGTTACGGGTCTCTGTACCATCCACCCTAGACTGCTAGAGCCACAGGGTTTGTAACAGTTGTCATAACAAAGACATCCCAAGCAATGTCAACCCTGCATAAAAAATTACAATCATCCGAATGACACCTAATGCCAACATTCATAAATGTTCATAATGATTCTTACATGTGCCATGTCATGGCTATGACAGTATCATGACAATGTCATGTCACTCTTATGCACACCCCTTCAAATAAAGTGTTACCAAAGAAGGTTACCTTGTCTGATGAGTCCCATTTTCTTTTACAGCACGAGGACGGCCATGTATGTGTGCGTTGTTTACCTGGGGAAGTGACGGCACCAGGATACACTGTAGGAAGACGGCGTGCAGGTGGAGGGTGTGTGATGCTCTGGGCAATGTTCTGCCCGGAAACCCTGGGTGCCGTCACTTCCCCAGGTAAACAACACGTTCATGGCCATCCACGTGATGTAAAAAAAAATGGGACTCATTAGACAAGGTAACCTTCCACTGATCCAAGGTCCAGTTCTGACGCTCGGGCATTCATGTGGATATCAATTTGACACATAACACCAATCTAAACATCGTTGCAGACCAGGTACACCCCTTCATGGCAATGATATTCCCTGATGGCAGTGGCCTCTTTCAGCAGCATAATGTGCCCTGCCACACTGCACACATTGATTGCGAATGGTTTGAGGAACACGATGAAGAGTTCAAGGTGTTGCCCTGACGTCCAAATCCCCAGATCTCAATCCGATTGAGCATCTGTGGGATGTGCTGGACAAACAAATCTAGTCCACGGCGGCTCCACCTCGCAACTTACAGGACTTGAAGGATCTGCTGCTAACGTCTTGGTACCGGATACCACAGGACTCTGAGTCCATGCCTTGGTGGGTCGGCGCTGTTTTGACGGCACACGGAGGACCAATAGCATATTAGGCAAGTGGTCATAATTTTTTGGCTCATCGGTGTATGCATATATAAATTATAGCACAGAGAGGGGTGGAACGAGCCTCTCCCCAGGGTGTGTGCCTGGGGCGAGTATGGCGCAGAGAATGGAAGAGTGGAGTGGCAAACAGATGATCCAGGCAGCTATATAACTGAGAGGAAAAAAGTACCTCACCGCCTGCCAAGCCTACAACACACCAACAACAGCCCACGATCCCCCATTAGTAACTGCCTCTGGCGATTGAGGACAGCTACAATCGCCTGGTCGAAAGCACCATGCAGCAGTGCCAACTGGCCAAATGAACTGTGGCCTCCGTGGGAAAAAATGACCAAAGGTCAACCAACATCTCAGTTACATAAGTATTCATGCCCTTTATTCAGCACCTTGTAGAAATCATTTAGGCAGCGATCGGTTTCACGTCTTCTTAGACATGCCTTTACCAGCTTTGCACAACTAGATTTCGACAGTTTCTCCCATTCTTCCTTGTAGATCCTGATGAGCGTCAGTGAACTGCTTTCTTTAATAAACATGTATTTTATAAAGCCCTATTTACCTCAGCTGTCGACACAAAGTGCTTGAATACAGATGTTAAACCTGAGACCTCAAAGAGCAAGCAAGAACAAGAAATTGACCTTGAGAGGAGCCAGACTCTGAGGCGTGGCCAGTCCTCTTCAGGCTGCGGTGGTTGAAGATTATAAGGGAACGTTACCTTTTTTAGGACATGTGTTTTGCAGGTCAGGTCCAAGGGTTCGGGTCCTCCTAAGCTAGAGAGGCGAGTACACAATAATGTGATTAAATCTTTTTTTGTTCTAGTTAAAGTTCTAGCAGTTGTACTTAGCCTTAATTGGAGTTAGGGGTTAGGGTTATACTTCACTCATATTTATTTATATTTAGTGTCCTGTCAGGGTAATCAAAGAGAAGAACAATGCATTAGTCTAATATTCAAGTAACAGAATCATGGATGAGTTTTTCTGCATTATTTTTTGACCAAATGAAAATAGAGGTCAGGTCGAGGATAATGCAGAGGTCCTTTTGGGAGACGACTACTGTTCAGTCATCCATAGCCACAAGAAGTAGGGGTGGCGCAGCCCCGGCCAAGATTCTATCCACCAGTGTATGCGGTAGTCAGCTGATGAGCACCTGTCGTCTGTCCATGCCCGAGGTTAGCAAGTGTCATTATGGCCAATGGCATGCGTCGCCTGTGGGTTCAACATCTGTTCGATCCAACCACACAATCAACAATTATCAGCACCCAATGCTCAAAACATTAACATGCTGTCTTCGACTTTCTTATGTCTGAAAGACTACTAGGGTAGGCATTTTTGGGGCTTTGCCATGGTTCATTGAAAGATACATTTTTGTTTCATCTGCATCTGCAATTAAAATGAACAATGTGTTTCCAGATCACCAAGAGGTGATCTCTCTTGAAAACGAGAGTGGTCCCAAAACTGAGACTTGAGGAACACCAGTACGTACCTTTTGTTTTCAGAGGAAACGCATATGGACAAAAATCTTTTTAATTAGTCTAAACCAGGCAAGAATGTGTTCCCATACACCAATATGGGTTTTCAATCTCTCCAGAAGAACAGAGTGATCAATAGTGTAGAATGAAATCAGGCCCGGCGCCAGGACGAAGTAAGTGAGAGGGAAGTTAAAAATGGTGAGGGGGCTAATCTTTTTTTTGCTATTTTTCCATAGTGTATTTAACCCTTTGACGCACACGATCACACCAGTGTGATCAGGCTAGAGTGGCCCAAGCGTACGATCAGTAGTCAGACCGCGATTTTATTTACTCACATTTAGCTCAAACAGTGTTTATATCTTTATTTCCTCATTGTAATTGTTTGAAGATCTAAACTATGATATTAACCAGGTAGCAAGCGTTCAAATCGGGACAAGAATTGTTACTTATGCACCAACAGGCAGCCAACACTAGCAGTCATATTTTTCTAAAATAAAAATATGTCTGACACAAAAACGAATGATATTAGCTTGAACATCGTACCATATCCTGGAAGAGCTGACAACCGGTCAAAATCATTGTGTAAAAACTTTCTAGAAGTTACTTTACACGTTTATGGGCGTTGCTATGTTTGTTTATCAACCGAAGATAAAGAAAGGTGATAAGATGGGTAACTCTGGGTGATTATTTACATTTGCTCGTCTTCCACACAGATTTTCCATACTGGGAAAACTATGATTTGTCCCTCCCCAATATATCACTGTAAACATACTGTAAACGAAGCATAAGGCAGATGAAGAACCTTTGTCTGATATCGTTAAGTGGTAATTTACCACGTTCACAAGTGCAGTCTCAGTACAATGTTTGGGAATAAAACCAGACTGGAGCATTTCTTAAATGATATTGGACTTCAGGAAGGCAGTGAGTTGCTAGGAAACAGCTTTCTCAAAAGAAAATTGAGAGGCATGGGAGGTTTGATAATGGCAGATAAGTTTTTAATCCATCCTGAATTTTTTTTTTAGTGAGGCTTTATTTCCAGAGGATAGGGAGGTAATTATTATACTCAAACTGAGCGGACCAAGCACAGGAAGTAGCTCCTTGAGTAGATTAGTTGGACAGCTGTTGGCAGGGTCCAGTTGATACTTCAGCCGGAGGTTAAGAGCTCATTACTCTTTTAGTGAACATGTCAAGCGATATAAGATTCAAAAGTTCAAGTGTTCCTATTGATCTGAGATCATGGTGGTTCTATGCAATCTCAGATTTGATGAAATATGCTTGTTTAGGGAGGGGTCCATTTGTTGTCAAATGATCATGATCTTTTTGTCAAAGTAGTCCAGCACTGCTGAGTATGTTGCTCCCACTACCGCGCTTCATCATAGGGACGGTATTAGTGAGATAATGAGTGTTACCTTGGTTGTCGCCAGATGCAGCCCTTAGCATTCAGTTCTATTACTTTGATTTAGGTCTCATCAGACCAAAGAATATTGTTTCCCTTCTCTGCATAGAAACTGAAGCTCTACTGGAGTGGTCATTGCGTTCTTGGTCACCTCCCTAACCAAGGCCCTTCTAGTTCGGTTCCCCCGTTTGGCCTGACGGCCTGCTCTATTAAGAGTCCCGGTGGTTCTTTCATTTCACAGTGATGGAGCCCACAGTGCTTCTGGGAATTTTCTGTGCTTAAGCAATTTTTTATTCCCTTCCCTAGATGTAGAGTGAATATAAAAAGTCTACACCCCTGTTAAAATGCCAGGTTCTTGTGATGTAAAAGAATGAGACAAAGATATATCATGTTAGAACTTTTTCCACTTTTAATGTGACCTATAACGTGAACAATTCAGTTGAAAGACAAACTGAAATCTTTGAGGGGGAAAAATAAAAATAAAAAACTCACAATAACCTGGTTGCATAAGTGTGCACACCCTTAAACTAATACTTTGTTGAAGCATCTTTTGATTTTATTACAGCAATCAGTCTTTTTGGGTAGGAGTCTATTAGCATGGCACATCTTGACGTGGCAATATTTGCCCACTCTTCTTTGCAAAAGTGCTCCAAATCTGTCAGATTGCGAGGACATCTCCTGTGCACAGCCCTCTTCAGATCACCCCACAGATGTTCAATTGGATTCAGGTCTGGGCTCTGGCTGGGCCATTCCAAAACATTAATCTTCTTCTGGTGAAGCCATGCTTTTGTGGATTTGGATGTGTGCTTTGGGTCGTTTTTGTGCTGAAAGGTGAACTTTCTCTTCATCTTCAGCTTTCTAACGGACCCCTGAAGGTTTTGTGCCAAAATTGCCTGGTATTTGGAACTGTTCATAAT
Organism: Esox masquinongy; assembly: GCA_016801175.1. NCBI lineage: Eukaryota > Metazoa > Chordata > Actinopteri > Esociformes > Esocidae > Esox > Esox masquinongy. The sequence continues at coordinate 14,592 of JACXGI010001827.1, forward strand.
TCCCTCCACCCTGACTAAGGCCCTGGTTCCAGCTGAAGAAAAACAGCCCCAAAGCATGATGCTGCCACCACCATGCTTCACTTGTGGGTATGGTGTTCTTTGGGTGATGTGCAGTGTTGATTTTGCGCCAAACATACCTTTTGGAATTATGGCCAGAAAGTTCAACCTTGGTTTCATCAGACCATAACACATTTTCCCATGTGCTTTTGGGAGACTTGATGTTTGTTTTTGCAAACTTCAGCCGGGCTTGGATATTTTTCTTTGTAAGAAAAGGCTTCCGTTTTGCCACCCTACCCTATAGCCCATTCATATGAAGAATACGGGAGATTGTTGTCGCATGTAGCACGCAGCCAGTACTTGCCAGATATTCCTGTAGTTCCTTTAATGTTGCTGTAGGACTCTTGGAAGCCTCCCTGACCAGTTTTCCTCTCATCTTTTCATCAGTTTTGGAGGGACGTCCAGTTCTTGGTAATGTCTCTGTTGTGCCATATGTTCTCCACTTGATGATGACTGTCTTCACTGTGTTCCATGGTATATCTAATGCTTTGGAAAATCTTTTGTACCCTTCTCCTGACTGATATCTTTCAACAATGAGATCCCTCTGATGCTTTGGAAGCTCTCTGCGGACCATGGCTTTTGCTCTGAGATGCAACTAAGAAAATGTCAGGAACATCCTACTAGAACAGCTGAACTTTATTTGTGATTAACCAGAGTCACTTTAAATGATGGCAGGTGTGTAATGACTTCTATTTAACATGAGTTTGAATGTGATTGGTTAATTCTGAAACCAGCCACATCCCCAGTTATAAGAGGGTGTGCTCAGTTATGCAACCAGGTTATTGTAAGTTTTTTTTTTTTCATTTTTCCCCCTCGAAGATTTCAGTTTGTTTTTCAATTGAATTGTTCACATTATAGGTCACATTAAAAGTGAAAAAGTTCTGACATGATTTATCTTTGTCTCATTCTTTTACATCACCAAAACCTGCCATTTTAACAAGGGTGTGTAGACTTTTTATATCCACTGTATGCTTCGACACAATTATATGTTAGCGTTCTGCAGGAAGCTCCTTGGATTTCATGTATTGGTTTCTGCTCTGACCTACTGTACACTGTGAAGTGTAGGACATTATACAGACCGGTGTGTGACTTTCTAAATCAGTACCTTACTCTTTACTAGCTAGGTTGCTAGCTTAATACGGTATCTATGATGTCCAGCTAACTGCTGTATGTATGATATCTAGTTTACTACTGTATGTATGATGTTTAGTTTACTACTGTATGTATGATGTATAGTTTACTACTGTATGTATGATATCTAGTTTAATACTGTATTTATGATGTCTAGTTTACTACTGTATGTATGATATCTAGTTTACTACTGTATGTATGTCTAGTTTACTACTATATGTATGATATCTAGTTTACTACTGTATGTATGTCTAGTTTACTACTGTATGTTTGATATCTAGTTTACTACTGTATGTGTGTCTAGTTTACTACTATATGTATGATATATAGTTTACTTCTGTATGTTTGATATCTAGTTTACTACTGTATGTTCGTCTAGTTTACTACTGTATGTATGATATCTAGTTTACTACTGTATGTATGATGTCTAGTTTACTACTGTATGTATGATATCTAGTTTACTACTGTATGTATGTCTAGTTTACTACTGTATGTATGATATCTAGTTTACTACTGTATGTATGATGTCTAGTTTACTACTGTATGTATGATATCTAGTTTACTACTCTATGTATGATATCTAGTTTACTACTGTGTGTATGATGTCTAGTTTACTACTGTATGTATGTGTTGTTTACTACTGTATGTATGATGTCTAGTTTACTACTGTATGTATGATATCTAGTTTACTACTGTATGTATGATATCTAGTTTACTACTGTGTGTATGATGTCTAGTTTACTACTGTATGTATGTCTAGTTTACTACTGTATGTATGATATCTAGTTTACTACTGTATGTATGATATCTAGTTTACTACTGTGTGTATGATGTCTAGTTTACTACTGTATGTATGTCTAGTTTACTACTGTATGTATGATGTCTAGTTTACTACTGTATGTTTGATGTCTAGCTTATTTGTTGAGTGGAAATACAGCCAACAGCTCCCTTTACAGGTTTTCATCAGCCCATGTATTCTCCCATCAGTCAAAAGAGATTCCAGTTTTCAATTTATTTGAGTTTTCTCCCGAGCTTTGCCCCAATTTCATTGGGACTGGCAAGCTACACCCGACACAAAATAAACAGGAAAAAGAATTGGGAACATGCTGAATCGCCTGACAGTGAATTCTAATAAAATATTTCCCCAATAACATTTATAATATAATTAGCATCTTTCCACTTCTGAATGGTGGATATCTTACAAATCGCTCCTTTAATATATTATAACCTATTCCTGTCCTGTCTCCACTATACCAAACAAATAAAATATCTATAAAGCCTCTCACTGTTAAATATATAGCATCAGCTATCAAAGGTTTATTTATGCAGTAAGGCCCAAGTGGATGTGGTATAATGCCAAGACAGTACCATGGCTAAGGTGTTCTTCGTCAAAATGTGCAGCTGGATACTCACCTAGCCACTGTATATTGACAATAATTTACTGCAAAACTCTAGAGTGGCGAACGGTTATGCAATGTCATACCTGTGGAATATACATTGTTGTATACAATGGCTTTCAGACAGTTAGCATTCAGGATTCCAAACACCCAGTTTATAATATGTATCATTGGTTACCTGTGCTACACGGGCTACAGTATAGCTATAGGTTTACCCGCTTGGTATAAATTGACAGGTGGCTCATCAGCGAGCATAGCTGAAATATTAACTACAATCATACCCTGATTTGTGCAGGCATAATCTACTACTGATATCCTTTCCTTCAGGAGGATGTATTCTATGTCAAACAATATTTTCCCCTCAATTTTCTGCGAAGACCAGAGGATTAATTAACAGCAGAGCCCAAAATTATGTTTCTTGGAACCATAGCTAGAAAACCCTTGAAGGAGGCAACATGCTGAAACCGGTTATCACATACAGATACATTTTGTAGCTGTACTCTCATTGTGTTACAGGATTTTCTGAATTAGTTCCGGTCACAACAGAGTTATTTTTACTTGGAAATACAGTCAGTGAAGTGTGATAGGTTTTCTTTTGTGTAGTTGAAGGTAAAGGTGTTTTTGCGGTGTGATCACTCATTCTTCTCTCTTTTGGTGACAGACTGTTGTAACATCAACCTGCCACATGGTGGGAGTATTGACCCAGCCAGGCTGTTCACAGCTTCAACCCAGTTCCACAGGCGCGGGCTCAAAGAGGCATGACAACTGGAAAGTTCCATCACACAAAATTAATTTGTATTTACAGTACTGTCAGATTTGGGCCAAAATGTCCATTTCATAAAGAATAAACACACCTACATTAAACAAGTAGTAGACGTTAAGGAATGGGTTAAATTAGGACTCGGGGTAGTAGTTCGGATTTGATTGAAGAACACCAGATGAGAGGTTTTGGCCTCAGCCCTGTATCCAATGGTCAAAATATCCAATGGTCATGGAGGAAGTCAATATAACTGTAAATGATATTTTATTTACCCATATTTTCCCAGATAGGTTGACTGACAACATATCCTTATTTATAGTTGGAAAGTGACCAGTACAGTAGCATTAGGGTTAACTGCCTTTCACCGTGACAGAACTGGCTGTGGAATCCAGCAGCCTTTTGGTTTCTGGTCAATTGCTCCAACCACCAGGCTACTAAATGGCATATACATTCACCTTGACATTGACCAGTGCTCTGTATTTGTTGTGCGTTTACTGAATATTGCGCGTATGTATGTCAGTGTTTGTTTGGTTACACGTGCCTAAGTTATTAAGACATTGACAAGCCTAGAAGAGGACATGAATGACTGAGGAACAAGCAGTATTAAGAGGGGTATATTAGGTGGTGACATACATTTCCTGGATTAAACCTCACACATGCAATTCGCTTATGTACAGAACAGCAATCAAATGTCCTTTAACATTTTCAGTAGTGTTACCAATTACAAATGTATTCTGAATGAGCATGAGAAAATGTATGAGCCTATATTCATCAGTCAGCCATCCATCAACCGTGTTACTGTATCTTTCAGTAGAGGTCAGGGCTAAGAAGAAAAACCAGTGCATTAGAGAGCTTCAGCAGGTTTGGAGAAGTGTGTTCTTTAGTGAGAAAGGGCGAGAGTATTATATATGAGCCAACGATTCTCAAATGTCTCATTCTGTGTTATTTCAATGACAGAGAGAGTTAAACATGAGATGCCATGTTGAGAAGGCATCATTTACAATGACAAAGAGAGTTAAACATGAGGAGCCATGTTGAGAAGGCATCATTTACAATGGAGTATAGCCTGGAGCTGACTACCACTCATTGATAACGTCATCAAAGTGAAGCCCATCATAAAACATAAAACCAAATAATGCTCTCAACCGTTTTAAACCCCTGAAAAGTCCTGGTTGATATCTTCAATACTTCCATTTTACCTGCAATAGTTCCATTTTACCTGCAACATTTAATTACTCCACACATTGCAACGCAGCTTGTTAGAATATAGGCAACCTAGCTAAAATATTTGCCCACTCTTCTTTGCAAAAGCGCTCCAAATCTGTCAGATTGCAAGGACATCTCCTGTGCATAGCCCTCTTCAGATCACCCCACAGATGTTCAATTGGATTCAGGTCTGGGCTCTGGCTGGGCCATTCCAAAACGTTAATCTTCTTCTGGTGAAGCCATGCTTTTGTGGATTTGGATGTGTGCTTTGGGTCATTGTCGTGCTGAAAGGTGAACTTCCTCTTCATCTTCAGCTTTCTAATGGACGCCTGAAGTTTTTGTGCCAAAATTGCCTGGTATTTGGAACTGTTCATAATTCCCTCAACCCTGACTAAGGCCCCGGTTCCAGCTGAAGAAAACAGCCCCAAAGCATGATGCTGCCACCACCATGCTTCACTGTGGGTATGGTGTTCTTTGGGTGATGTGCAGTGTTGATTTTGCACCAAACATACCTTTTGGAATTATGGCCAAAAAGTTCAACCTTGGTTTCATCAGACCATAACACATTTTCCCATGTGCTTTTGGGAGACTTGATGTTTGTTTTTGCAAATTTCAGCCGGGCTTGGATGTTTTTCTTTGTATGAAAAGGCTTCCGTCTTGCCACCCTACCCTATAGCCCATTCATATGAAGAATACGGGAGATTGTTGTCACATGTAGCACACAGGCAGTACTTGCCAGAAATTCCTGCAGTTCCTTTCATGTTGCTGTAGGCCTCTTGGAAGCCTCCCTGACCAGTTTTCCTCTCGTCTTTTCATCAATTTTGGAGGGACGTCCA
>JACXGI010001827.1:26829-64267 GCA_016801175.1 Esox masquinongy
GGGGGGGGGGGGGTTGTAATCTGATGCAAGATCTGTGGCAACTTCTATCTCAAGAACAAGCTGTCTGGAAATCAACGGTTGTGTGTAACTCTCGATGAACTAGCGTCTCACCTTTACCTCAGGGAGGATGGGAAAACATAAGAACGCCTTAACTTCAGACAAATATAATCGGAATAAAATCTCAAGACGAAAAGATTTTATATTCTTACGAATGTAAGATTTTACATTCTTATCAGAAAAAAGAATGTCTAGAAAATGGCAACCTAATCCCTATCTAGTGCACTACTTTTAACTTATAGGGCTTGGGTTAAAAGTAGTGCACTAGATAAGGATTAGCATTTCCATGAGAAATTCCAATTAGCATAGAGTATTTCTTTCTCTTTACCTGACTATGGTGCGTTTTGACATTTATCTGCAATATTTAAAGCCTATTTCAGGCTTATTTAAAAATCTTGGCCCCCACCCTTGAATTTACATGTACAGTGACAGGACTGTCAAGCTTTGCCGGTTACAAATCCTCAAAAGTAATGAGATAACAGACCTTTTTGTTTTCAGATTCCCTGTAACCAACGGTGTATCCCAGTCCCCTGCTTATTAATCATGCGGCCTAACATCTTAGAGCCCTCCAGAAAATACTGGGATCCCAACTCCCAGGTATAATGTAGCCTTACAACCACGGAGTAGGTGTTTTAGAGTGCACCTTAGGCGTATTGTCTCCAATCGACTCAATGGGAAACGCAAATCCATTATGTTAGTGCTTAAGCAACACATTTTTTTCACCGCAACCTTAACCAGAGATCCCACGAGCTTCACATGGAGCTATCGCATTACTGAAAAGCTTAGAAATTGAGACTGAGGGATCCTCCCCTCGGACTCTATTTAGCGCCTCTCCCAGAGTGCTGGGGCTCTCAGAGAATCACACGCTCCGTTATCACCTGTGGTTTAGTGAATGGGTAAAGTCACCCGACATTTGTCAATCTTGGCAGGGATTGCTATTTCAAATCTAAATAGACCACCGGGAATATCTCTGTCTGGAGGTCCTTTCCGGATTCACGGTGGCGTAATTTGACAGGAATTGTGTCTAATAAGAAGGGGCCTTCGCCTAGCGTGTGGGGTATGTGTATGAGTCTTCCAGAGTTTATTATTTTTGGCAGAGTTTCAGTCATACCACTGGAGACACCCAGTAATCCAGGCCCACGATGGGTCCACTGAGACTTTCAGTGTAAGTCCATTAAATTGGATAAAAAAAGGAATGCGTGAAAGTGGGGGCAAAATACATCATTTGCTATGTGAATAATGCAAGTAATGGACTGACTCAATTTAACTGTCTGTGTGTGAAGTTAGCTAAACGATTTTGCCACATTTGTTGTGTTTTAGATAATGTGACTTCCAAACTGCCTGATTATGTTATTGGCTAATTAATGTATTTCAATGGATGATTTGTTTCAAATTGATGTATCTCAAAGCTTAATGTGTTTGTGACTGGAACAAATTTAATTTAAAAACCAAACATGACTCTGTAACCTGATGAAATGTTAAAATATCAAAGCAAACCTAAAGGGCAGGTTTCCATGACACAGACATAGCCTTGCACTTCAATGTATTTTTAAGGGAGTCTCTTTTTTGAGCATGCAGGGAGAATTTTCTTTGAGATTCTCCTTTTTTTTCTGTCATGAAGTAGTCTTAATCTGGATTGGGGAAACCTGCTTTAAAAGGTTCTGTTCCCAGATTGACTTTTTGTCAGCCTTTGTCACCGTGAAGGTGGACTGGTTAACTGATGAATGCCTCACAGTAATTAGTATCATTTGGAGAGGTCTCCAACTTGGAATGGGGACAAACGAGCAGGAAATAAAAAAATAATAGAGATAATCGATGTGGATACAACCGATTAGCCTCTCCTGGTATGTTGTGAAATATTTACAAGGATGTGGAGAAGAGGGAATGAGAAGGGGAATTGGAGGTTGGGCAGTAGACAGAGGAGGAGGAGACACTATCAACTTTGTATGGAATAAAAATAAAATTAAAACTGATTTCTTTAGAATGTGCGCAGTTGGCCAAGCAATAGTTACACTTAGAACATTTAAAAAACAAGCATATCTCAGAGACCAGGTCCTTTTCTGTGTGGTGAATAGACGTCGCAGTTAAAAACAGCTGCGGACATATGCCTTGCACTGACACATAGGATGTACTTCGCGCCACTGAACGTTGGTACGCTGCTCAGCATTACATCCTAACGGTCAATATATCCCTTTTATCTTTCTGCTAGATGTCTTGAGCAATCCCCCTGGAACATAGATGAAAAACACCTCCATTGTCGAGTGAATGTATAGCATCTATACAAAGCAGAGATCACCTCGTTATAATTATGTAGCACACCGTTGAATAATGGAATTTGCATAAGCTCTTAACAAGGGAGATACGTGTGAACCTTCACCAGGTGTGTTTTCTACACCCAAGGAGCTTTTTTTTATCAAATATCAAAGGAAATCAGGATCCTGTTTGATAGGAGTTTGATACAGAGGCTCCTTGCTATCTCGTGCAGCGACAGATGCACCCAAAACAAACATGGTTTTTGAAAGCTTCCCTTCTCAACCTGCTTTGACAATTTAGATCTATACTCGTGATATGCAAATCTCCGACATGTTTGAGGCTTCTCTTTGAACGGTTATTGAAATGTGGCACGGCTGTGCTACGGTTCACTGAACACATAAGCAGCATTAAATCAACCACATTTAAATTGAGTTATGGTGGAGCGCAGGGCCGAATTCCGATGATGCTACTTCCAAGGACAGTATTGTTCAGTATGAGTAAATGCAGTACTAACAGAAAAGGTCTGATTCATTGTATTATATAGCACATTTAAAAGCTGTGTGGTATGAATCAATATTCAATGTAAGCTACTCGGCATAACGTGTAACCTTTTGCAAATGCCAAAGGAAAACACATTACCATCAAACAGTAACAACAATTTGGGACAAGCAACTCAGTTACGCTAATTAAAAACTGACGAGCGTTGACGTAAACCTTGTTTCGGTTGTAGTATAACTTTTTCTAGAATGATCTTCAATTGTAATGTTTGTCTTGGAACTCAAGGTTTCATTCTGACAACTGAGGAGTTTTGCCTGACAACTTAGGGGGTTCCTAAAATGGTCACGTCAGCAACGTGGCTACATCTACAGAACCAAATGCGGACTGAGGAACAGAAGCACAGGAAACTTGACAGCATGATATGGTGCCGTGCTGGTATTTGCCGTGCTCGCCGTGACACAGGTACTTCTCCGGTGGGGTTGCATTCAACCAAACCCGGGTACCCCCCCATGGACGTAGGCATGCAAGCTAAGTGGTCCCAATGGGACCAGAAAAGTCACAGTGTGTTAGTGGCTGTCTAGTTTCACACACAGGCTAGGGGGCCATAATATGAGGGCCAGGCTCAGTGCAGCCTTGGGGATCGCAGATGGATGATTTACCCAGAGCCACCACCAGAGTGCTATACAGCTCTACCACCGCATTGTATTATAATGTGTTTTCCCAGCATACAGTAGGATGCACCAGCTAATACTAAAGTAGTGAGTGGTTCCAGTGGGTGATGCAATATAAGTGAGGGAGAAGCCCGAGAAATTCGTGCAAAGGCTTCTTCCTCACACTTTCAGGGAACCAACTTCCCTTGTTAGGCTGTGCACAGCTTCTCACCAAACGGATTCGTACTGTACAGAATAGTTTATAGAACACTTGACGAAGAAATTGAAATGAAGTGCCCGGTCTGAAATAGTTATTGTATTGTATGTGTGGCGTGGATCAATAAGCAGTAAATCAATTTGTTAAGATATCCCTTTCATCGAGCTATAAATATCTCCAGCGCTGTGGGATGTTTTCGGGGACAATTGATTTCAGACTTTGGCTTTAATGAGTAAAAAGCTCAAGTGAGTAAAAATAAATGGTGTTTGACCAGGGTCTTTTTTTCTTTTACTCTCTATCACTTATCACTGGCATTTTCATTGATTTTAATCTCAGATTTAATCTCAATTAACTAACTGTGGGAACGACTTTATTGAGGGACACTACTTGGTATTCAAAGGAAGGTTCCTTTGAGGCCAAGTTAGTGCTCACAACACCTGGGTTTTGGGTTAGTTCCTTTATGTGAACGAGTAGGAGGTAAGAAACAAATGTATGCTCTCCTAAATGCAAGTCATTCAGTATAAATGCAGCTGCTGAAATATACATGGGGGAGGGGAGCCCATGCAAAATATTATATGGGAACATAATTCATAAAAAAAAAACATATTGTGTCCTTCACAAATATATGGGAACTTGTACATCTCAATGAAAATAAAGTGGTAGTTCTGTATTTGATCTTGGTAATATATCATTTGTTTATCTCTCTTTCACAGACTATCTTAATTATTACAATAAAATTGTCAGATTCACAATTTTCAGTGGAGTGTGTTAAGGTTATTGAGGGTTTGTATTAAAGGGCAGATCATGCCATCATAAAGTATGGAAGGTTGGGATAAATTGAATAGGAGGCAGAGTGTGTGATATGAAAAACACCGTTACTCACGGTATTGCAAACCCAATATCACTCTGGGCTTTTCTCCATTGATACTGGAGAAACACTGAGTGTACAAAATTGCATAGATATTTGCATACTCCTATCTAATTCTCTATCCACTCCTGGAAACACGAGCAGAAAAAAATATATACTTATAATAATTTAAATTGGACAAATTTTAAATACATACGTAATTATTACTATTTTCCTGTGTCATTTAAAAACCCTAACCAATCTATCTAAGCCTCAACACTGTAACTCAAGCAACAAAAAATATCATCATATCAAATTAACAAAAAAAGATTAATGCTGTGTGATACTTTCCCTAAATTTGAATATTCTTACTTTACACAGTCTACGTCATGTTGTGCAGTAACTAATTTTAATGTTATTTTTAGGGTAGAGTATCCCCAAAACCCTGCGACATTAACTCATTTCAATGTTATTTTTAGGGTAGAGTATTCACAAAACCCTGTGACAGTAACAGTAACTAATTTTAATGTTATTTTTAGGGAATTCCCAAAACGCTGCATGTGGCCACGGGGTTAGTTTGGTGACCTCTCCATAAGAGCAGTGATGAGAGGGAGGTTTCTGAGCGGTGGGGTGGAATGAGCGGCTTAAGAGAAAGAAGGATGCTTTCTCTTTCCTCACCTAACATTGGCTATCTAGCAATTGCTGTAAGGGAAGTTAAACCGTAGACACACAAATTGCAGCCCCTGATTTAGTATTCAGCTCGATTGCTTCCCTCTGTCCTTTGATTGACTTATGATTGTGTTAATGGAAGTAATTCCATCTTGCTATTTAGCGCTATCTGTTGAGTACCGGATATAGAGACCCGGACGTTTATTTTAAAGTCGTATTATGAAATGCTGAATGTCATGTAGTGTACAGTACACTTGAGTGTGTACAGCATTAACAACTCCTGTTTAGTTGCAGAAACAAAGATAGGTATAAAAATGAACACCCTGACCAGAGGTTTAAAGTGCTTTGCTGTGTTCACCAGTTTTGGGAATTACCAAATTAAGAGCTAAATGACGAGATGACCTTAGTTAATCATTTTAATATTTTTTTAATTTAATTGATCACTGGTTATGTATGAACTCCCTTCACTTGGTCACTTAGGTCTTAATTAGAAACATGGCGGCCAGATTGCAGATGCAGCCAGTACACCAACATTAATGCCCCTACTCTTAAGATAAGAGTAAGCCATGGGATCTTTAGTGACCGAGACACAGAGTCAAGAAATCCGTTTAACATCCGATCCGAAAGATTGGCACCCGACGCATAGCAATGTTCCCTTCACTGCCCTGGGGCTTTTGGGATTGGATATCCAGAGGGAAAAGTAGCATCCTTCCAACATCACTTCCAACATCACTTCCAGCCACATCGCATCTCCCGTTAAGGAGAACTAGGCACTGCTATAATGTCAACATGTTTACAGTTTGAAGAAACAGTAATTATTAACTATGAATAGCCTGAAATTGTTACTAAAATATTTTATTAAACCTCTAAATTGTCTCTTCATTACAAATACGACAGGTGTTTCATAAATGAGTGAATTTACTTTTACAAGTGTGGCAGTAATAATTACTTAATGTTTAGTGAACTATTAATAAATGCTTTATTGTGTGTAGTTATTATAAAGTGATACCAAAGTAGGCACACATTGTATTTTGAGTATTGGCAAGTTTGGCCTACTGTAAAGAAACAGGGTGGGTTTCAGTTGAGCCTGCTGCCAAGATTGGATTAGATTATGCTGCCTCCCCTCTCTATTCAGACACCTGATTGGCTCCACTCTACATCACTCTCTCTCTCACTCATCTTAAGGCCGAACTCTGAGTAAAGCTAAAATATAATTTTGAGAAATGAATGTGAAAGAAACAGCTGACCAATAGTGCCCATATGTTACTCTATGCATAAGCTTGTGAGAATCCAACGCACTAAACTGTCGTTGCAACAAAAATGAGCATTTCATAATAATGCTTTGTGAAGGCTTAATTTAATATGATTTAAAATTCCTTTACTAAGCAATGCTTTTGCCATCCTTTACGAAGCTCTGGTTCATGTCGTATTTGATGTAATTTATGTCATACTTGACTTTGGTGATTATGTCACACAGTTATGCCGCATTGATTAAACAGAAAATAGGATGGTTTGTAATCCACTTCTATAGTGTATATGATGACACATTGAAGGGATTAGGAACAATTTATAAGATTATTAAAAGCCGGACCGACATATTTCATATTAAGGTAATTGGAACTGTTTATAACACGTTCACGTAATGTTTTTAGTGAAGGTGTTATAATCAAAATCGTAACCAGCACTTTTTGACATCACACTCCAGAATGTCTGGAGTTTTTAATTTCAAACATCTAGCCATGCCATGCAAACTTGTTTGCCTGCCACATTTCTCAGCTCTTCTAGCGAGGCCTGATTTGATGTGGCTTGACAGCATCTTCAGAACAATGTCATGAGCATGAGACGCAACCAGACGTAACAGGCAATGACAATCTATGACACCAACTTAATTAATAGCCTAATTTCAACCTTACAAAAAAATACACAACTGTTACCAGCAAAAACTGATAAAACATGCATTATGTTATATTTTTATTCACACCATCTTTAAAGGCGGCATTTTACTTTTAGTTGGTTTTGTCGACTGCCATGGCCTTTTATGTTCAGGGCGTGTGTCTGCATATTTATGTTGTTCCAATGTTGGTGTGCATCGGGTAGATATTCATGTTTTGAATCCAAACATAGTACCGTACATGTCTGAGGGGATGGCAAATCAGCCTTATTCTGATAGAGAGGCTGTAAATCGACTAGACCAGAGGGGAAAATGGAAATCATACTCCAAATGTCAGAAGACTTAAATGTACATCTGAAGAGGTGAATTATGCATGTAAAATAAGCAGCATGCAAACTTATGTAGACTGGAGACCTTGGGGAGAAACGTAGGGTTCAATATTAAGTGTCGCACAAGTGGCTCTTTATGCTTCCTATTGCTTGTGTTGGAAATCAAACAATTGTTGCCAGGTGAGACGCGTTGGACTTGAAATTATCTGAGGCATGTTCAGTGGTCATGGTTACTTGTTGAGATTTGTTTTTGCTTCATCTTTTTGTAAATGCATGTGTTTCCTGAGTGTGTTCCTTTATCTTCATCCATGTTCATCTTTCTTCATGCCTCAGGTCATTTGACTTCCCACTGGGCAATCGAATAATTTTTTTTATTTTATTTACATGAGATTAATTGTAAACTGTCTAATGCAAATTCAACAAAAATCCCACGACACCTTGTTATAAGGCCTCCCCATTACCTTAATAATTCATAGTTGCACGGTACTTTCTGCTCTTCTCCAGAGCAACTTTCAGTAATGATAGCATTTACCTAGAGATTTCCCAGTGGGAATCAAACACACAACCCAGGGTTGCAGTAGTTTTGCCTTGTGGAGATAAATTCTTGGACAAGCTTCTTTGTGATGTGACTGAGTTTGACTCCACACTCTCCCTCAGAGGTGATGGAAGAACACTTTACACATTATCTCCATGTTAAAGTTATGAAGAGGGGACAGTTTTATATGTGTGTAAAACCTGGCAGGTTTTACATACAACTGAGATTCCATGCAGGTTGCATACAAGACCAAGGGGCATCATGTGCAGCACAAACCGGACCGATCCAAAAACAGATCCTTGTGACAAATATATTCAGTTCTGGAAGAGACAGTCCGGGTAGAGTATCAGGTGTTCTAGGTGACCAAACATAAAATGCCAGGAGTTGGGGAGACAGGGGCTGCCTACAACAACATAAAACCTGACTGGACCTTCTCAGATAAGTGGTTCCAATGGTCCTAGAGGTATACAGCGGTCACTTTTCGCCAACAGCTTGGAGAGGATGGCGGGCTGGACGTCGGGCTGTAATTGGCAAACACTTCAGGTCAGGAGTGGGTAGTTTTCAAAAGAGTACTGGTGACTGCAGGCAGGTGTGCAAGTGAGACAAAGAGTGGAGGGTGTGGTCAACAATCTGGGTTGCACAGAGGGTCAAGAAGAGAGGTGAGTGACTAGAGCAGGGCTACTGGAATAGGATCCAAGAAGAAAGGTGAGTGATTAGAGCAGGGCTACTGGAATAAGATCCAAGAAGAAATGTGAATGATTAGAGAAGGGCTACTGGAATAAGATCCAAGAAGAAAGGTGAGTGACTAGAGCAGGGCTACTGGAATAGGATCCAAGAAGAAATGTGAGTAATTAGAGCAGGGCTACTGGAATAAGATCCAAGAAGAAAGGTGAATGATTAGAGCAGGGCTACATGAATAGGATCCAAGAAGAAAGGTGAGTGATTAGAGCAGGGCTACATGAATAGGATGCTAGAAGAAAGGTGAGTGTCTAGAGCAGGGCTACAGTAATATGATCCAAGAAGAAATGTGAGTGACTAGAGCAGATCTACTGGAATAGGATCCAAGAAGAGAGGTGAGTGACTAGGGCAGGGCTACTGGAATATTCCCTACAATTGTATGCATTTAGTTCTCAATTGATTGACATAAAATGTGAACTCCGCTTTTAACCTGAATCCAAATTGGAGAGAACTGTGAGGCTGACGCATGGGTTTAATTGTCTTGCTAAGTGACAGATTTTGCAACTTAGTGGCTCACAGGTTTTATCTAGTAACCTTGTTAAGGGTCAGACACCATAACAGCCAACTGTCATCTGGCACCTTGAAAGAAAACAGGATGGAAGCATTGGAGTTTTTTATTTGGTGAATAAATAAAGCAGTTCAATCAATCATTTAAATGTTTTTATAAAGCCCTTTTCACATCAGCAGCTGTCACAAAGTGCTTTTACAAAACACCTGACCTGGAGCAAGCAACAAGAGTGTTAATGCACGGTGGCCAGAAAAACCTCTCTAAAAGGTTAAACTTAGAAAGAAACCTACAACCCCCATTTCCAAAAAAGTTGGAAGGCTGCGTAAAATGCAAATAAAAAAATAATGCAAAGATTTGCAAATAATTTAATCCCTATATTTAATTACAAAAATGGTACAAAGACAACATATCAAATGTTGAAACTGAGAAATGTTATTGTTCTTGGAAAAATACATGCCCATTTTGAATTTGATGCCAGCAACATGTTTCAAAAAGTTGGGACGGTCATGTTTATCAATGTGTTGCATCACCTCTTCTTTTAACAATATGCTTTAGTTTTGAAAGTGAAATTTTTTCCCATTTGTGCTTGATATAGGATTTTAGCTGCTCAACAGTTTACATCTCCTTTGTCGTATTTTTCATTTCATAACACGCCAAATGTTTGGACTGCAGGCAGGCCTGTTTAGCACCCAGAAACTTTTACTTTGTTGCTCCAAAACCTGTATAGAGTGTTCAGCATTAATGGTTCCATCACAGATGTGCAAGTCACCCATGCCATGTGCACTAATGCACCCCCATACCATCACAGATACTGGCTTTTGAACTGTGCACTGATAACAAGATGGATGGTCCCTCTCTTCTTCAGCCCGGAGGACACGGCGTCCATAATTCTCCAAAAAAAATTTTTTTTTTGATGTTTCAGACCACAGGACAGTTTTTCACTTTGCCTTAGTTCATCTTAAATGAGCATGAGCCCAGAGAATGCGGTGGTGTTTCTGAATCTTGTTTATGTATGGTTTCTTCTTTACATGGTAGAGTTGCACTTGTATTTGTGGATGCAGTGACGTACTGTGTTCACAGGCAATGGTTGTCGGAAGCGTTCCTGAGCCCATGCTGTAATTTCTACTACAGAATCATGTCTGTTTTTAATGCAGTCCTGCCTGAGGCCTGAAGATCATGGCCATCCAATATTGGTTTTCGGCCTTGTCCCTTGAGTACAGAGATTTCTCTAGATTCACTGAATCTCTTAATGATTTTATGTAACATAGATGATGAGATCCCCAAACACTTTACAATTTTATTTTGAGAAATGTTCTTAAATTCTTGTACTATTTGCCTGCACAGTCTTTCACAGAGTGATGAACCCCTCCCCATCTTTACTTCTGAAAGACTCATCCTCTCTGGATGCTCTTTTTATACCCAATCATCCTACTGACCTGTTGCCAATAAACCTCATTAGTTGTGAGATGTTCCACCTGTTTCCACATTTGATATGTTGTCTTTGTACCATTTTCTATTGAATATAGGGTTTAAATTATTTGCACATCATTGCATTCTGTTTTTCTTTACATTTTACACAATATCCCAATTTTTTTGGAAACAGTTATATAGAAGAACCAAATTCTGAGGGGTGGCCAGTCCTCTTCTCAATTTGTATTCTTCATTTTAAGAATAATTATCACATCCCCCTAACCTGACATACATTTTGAATGCTATAGTATATATCTGGCTGAGTGGTTCTGGTTAAATCACAGAGCCAGCCCAATATTGATCTTTTCTACAGTAACTGGTCTTTGGACCAATTAGTTGATCCTATTATAAATATTTTTCAGAGCTGATGTGATTAGTCAGAAGGCTACAGTCTCGCCCCAGTTCTCGATGGCACTGAGGCAAGAGCGGGTGTCCAGCTTCACATTCCTGGGTGTCCACATCTCCGAGGACCTCTCCTGGACCCTCAACACCTCAACCCTGGTCAAAAAGGCGCAGCAGCACCTTTTTGAGGAGGCCGAAGAAGGCTCACTTGTCTTCCCAGATCCTCATAAACTTCTACCGCTGCACAATCGAGAGCATTTTGACGAACTGTTCCACAATGTGGTTTGGCGGAAGCTCCGTGGCCGACAGGTTGGGTTTGGGTTGTCTCTGTAACTGCAAACCTATAAAACCCCATACTGGGTTACGTGATTGCTGTGGTCGAGTACCAGGAAAGAGTTAATAATATTACCAAACATAACCACGAAAAATATTATTTTGACTGTAATTTATGGCAAGTAAAACAATCTGATTTGAACTTACCAAGCTAATCGGCTTCCCAAAGATGAGGTGTCCGATAAGGATATTATCCCAAATAAATGAATAACTTGCCCAAAGTAAGAAAGTGTATGTCTGGACCTTAAAACAGTTTCAAGGTTCAAGGTGCACTAAATGAGGTGGTACAAGGAAAGTTACACTGAGTGGATTCATAGGAACCTGGAGGTTTTGGAATTAATTATCTGTGTTGAACACAAGCTTCAGAGGAACTGTTTGAAGATATGCATGTGCTGTCTTTTATCAGCGCAGGCTTTCTATTCCTGATAAAAGCATGAAAATATAACATGTGATTTAGAGAATGCCTTTCTTATTACATTTTTTAAGGCACTTTGATCATTTGTCATACATTTTTGGAATAGTTACAATGCTTTTACCATAGTTCCCCCTTTCACATTAAGTCCCAGCACAATGGCAGCTGCTATTGCTCTTCTGCACAACAAAAAAAATGACTTCTGCAAACCACGGTTTCTTGGTTTCTGGAGGTCTTACTCAATCACCAATAGCCTTACTTACAAGCAAATGTCGTTTATATTTGGGAAAGTTGGTTCAAAATAATGGAGGAGGAAAGTACAGTGGATATAAAAAGTCTACACACCTCTGTTAAAATGCCAGGTTCTTGTGATGTAAATGAACGAGACAAAGATAAATCATGTCAGAATTTTTTCCACCTTTAATGTGACCTATAATGTGAACAATTCAATTGAAATACAAACTGGTATCTTTGAGGGGAAAAAAAAAACCTCACAATAACCTGGTTGCATAAGTGTGCACACCCTTAAACTAATACTTTGTTGAAGCACCTTTTGATTTTATTACAGCACTCAGTCTTTTTGGGTAGGAGTCTATTAGCATGGCACATCTTGAAGTGGCAATATTTGCCTACTCTTCTTTGCAGAAGCGCTCCAAATCTGTCAGATTGCGAGGACATCTGTGCACAGCCCTCTTCAGATCACCCCACAAATGTTCAATTGGATTCAGGTCTGGGCTCTGGCTGGGCCCTTCCAAAATGTTAATCTTCTTATGGTGAAGCCATGCTTTTGTGGATTTGGATGTGTGCTTTGGGTTGTTGTTGTGCTGAAAGGTGAACTTCCTCTTCATCTTCAGCTTTCTAACGGACACCTGAAGATTTTGTGCCAAAATTGCCTGGTATTTGGAACTGTTCATAATTCCCTCCACCCTGACCAAGGCCCCAGTTCCAGCTGAAGAAAAACAGCCCCAAAGCGTGATGCTGCCACCACCATGCTTCACTGTGGGTATGGTGTTCTTTGGGTGATGTGCAGTGTTCCTTTTGTGCCAAACATATCTTTTGGAATTATGGCCAAAAAGATCAACCGTGGTTTCATCAGACCATAACACATTTTCCCATGTGCTTTTGGGGGCTTGGATGTTTTTCTTTGTAAGAAAAGGCTTCCGTCTTGCCACCCTACCCCATAGCCGATTCATATAAAGAATACAGGAGATTGTTGTCACATGTAGCACACCGCCAGTACTTGCCAGAAATTTCTGCAGTTCCTTTAATGTTGCTGTAGGCCTCTTGGAAGCCTCCCTGACCAGTTTTCTTCTCGTCTTTTCATCAGTTTTGGAGGGACGTCCAGGTAATGTCTCTGTTGTGCCATATTTTCTCCACTTGATGATGACTGTCTTCATTGTCTTCCATGGTATATCTAATGCTTTGGAAATACTTTTGTACTCTTCTCCGTACTGATATCTTTCTACAAATGCTTTGGAAGCTCTCTGCGGACCATGGCTTTTGCTCTGAGATGCAACTAAGAAAATGTCAGGAAAATCATACTAGAACAGCTGAACTTTATTTGTGATTAATCAGAATCACTTTAAATGATGGCAGGTGTGTAATGACTTCTATTTAACATGAGTTTGAATGTGATTGGTTAATTCTGAACACATTCACATCCCCAGTTATTAGAGGGTGTGCACACTTATGCAACCAGGTTATTGTAAGATTTATATTTTTCATTTTTCCCCCTCGAAGATTTCAGTTTGTTTTTCAATTGAATTGTTCACATTATATGTCACATTAAAAGTGGAAAAAGTTCTGACATTTATCTTTGTCTCATTCTTTTACATCACAAAAAAACTGGCATTTTCACAGGGGTGTTACAATATCCATTGTAAGAGGGTTGCTTTTCAGCTAAAGTCTTTTAAAATATACTTGCCAAAAACAAACATTTTAAGACTGTATATGGGGCATAAAAACCATCAGCGGTCTGCGTATTTGTGAGGATGACACACAAAATAGTTACCTATACATTTATTTATTAATGTAAAACAATAGCTTGGATTGGGCTAGATGGTATATGGTGCTGAAGAACCCTGGGAACAGGTATACAATTAATGTGTGTTATAAATACTAAATTCAAATTAGACAACACCATGGATATTTAGTCAAAGCAAATGAGGCATGAATAAATAGGCATTCATTTATTTATCCAGTCGTTATTAATGAATATAATTCAATCAGCCAATACATAAATATTTTCTCATTAAAATAGAACCAAGGAGAAATGACTGCTTACAGTACTGCGCAAAAGTTTAATGCAGGTATGAAAAAATGCAGTAAAATTTGAATTCTTTCAAATATAGGCATGTTAACAGATTATATTTATCAATTAACAAACTGCAAAGTAAGTGAATAGAAGATAAATCTAAATCAAATCAATATATGGTGTGACCACTCTTTGCCTTCAAAACAGCATCAGTTCTTCTAGATACACCTGCCTACAAAGTCAGGGATTTTGTAGGCATATAGTCAGGTGTATGATTAAACAATTATACCAAACAGTCGCTAATGATCATCAATTCAGTATGTGGTTCAAACACAATCATTAACTGAAACAGAAACGGCTATGCAGAAGGAATAAAGCTGGGTGAGGAACAGCCAAACTCAGCTAACAAGGTGAGGTTGCTGAAGACAGTTTACTGTCAAATGTCATACACCAAGGCAAGACTGAGCTCAGCAACCAGACACAAGGCTCTCTCAGGCACACATTTGAAGGCAGACAGGGGTTTCCAGATGTGCTTTTTTGAAGAAGCACAAAAAAACTGACAACACTGAGGACTGTGGACGCGTTGGTCAGCCATGGAAACTTAGTGCAGCAGATGAAAGACACATCATGCTTGCTTCCCTTCGCAATCGGAAGATGTCCAACAGTTCCAACATCTCAGAATTGGCAGAAAACAATGGGACCCTGGTACACCCACATAACGTCTGGAGAAGACTGCTCAGAAGTGGCCTTCATGGAAGACTTGCAGCCAAAAAGCCAAACCTCCGACGTGGAAACACGGCCAAGCGACTCGCCTATGCACAGAAACACAGGAACTGGGGTGAAAAAAATGTCTGCAGGTGCTCTGGATTGATTTGAAATATTTGTAGCAGAAAGCAATTTGTTTGGCCAAAGGGCTGGAGAGCAGTACACGAATGAGTATCTTCAGGCAACAGTGAAGCATGGTGGAGGTTCCTTGCAAGTGTTTGGGCTGCATTTCTTGAGTCTGGGATTTGGTCATAATTAATGGTCTCCTCAATGCTGAGAAGTGCAGGTAGATACTTACCCATCATGCAATACCATCAGGCAGGCATCTGATTGGCCCCAAATTTGTTCTGCATGACAGCGACTCCAAACATGCAGTGAAAGTCATTAAGAACTATCTTCAGCGTAAAGAAGAACAAGGAGTCTTGGAAATGAAGGTACGGCCCCCAAAGAACCCTGATCTCAACATCATCGAGTCTGTCTGGGATTACATGAACACAGAGAAGCAACTGAGGTTGCCTACATCCACAGAATAACTGGGATTAGCTCTCCAAGGTGTTTGGGCCAACCGACCTGCCAGGTTCTTTCAAAAAGTGTGTGAAAGTGTCCTAGAAGAATTGATGCTGTTTTGAAGGCAAAGGGTGGTCACACCAAGTTCATATTTGATTTAGATTTTTCTTCTGTTCACTCACTTTGCATTTTGTCAATTGATAAATATAAGCTATTGAAATGTCTATTTTTGAAAGCATTCTTACTTTATAGCAATTTTCACACCTGCCTAAAACTTTTGCACTGTAAGCTGTCTTAACATCTACACCATACAGCAGAGTTCAGAATAACAACATTACATCAACATGCATTACAAAAATAAAGAAATATCCGCAAATTATGAAATGATCCAAAGCAGGAGGTCCTTTTTTTGCTAAATGATAGCCTTGGTTTGTTTGTCTCATGAGTCTCTGACTGATCTGTGGAATCTGACACGTTGTTATTAGCGATATCAGGAGCCAGTGTGTTTCTCTAGCAACACAATCCATCACATCCACACTTAATTGCTTTGCTAATTGATGTGTGAAAACCCAAGTAATTGCACTAAAAGGCACTTTCTGGTATCTTGGCAAGGATCCCCGAGTTAGTATGGGCACATTCAAACTGACTGGCCTTGTTCCAGGCAAACTACACGGCAGGCACTGCATCGCATTTATAGTCGTGGGCCATGTCATCATATCATGTTGAGAGACAGTATGTTTAAAACCTATCCAAGCAATGAGAGATCTGACAGTCGTCAATGTAGGCCGCTTGAAACGCAGTCACTGTCAGAATTGGTTTGTTGAAATCCTCCCAAAAAAAAAACCATTCAATAGGCTTGGCAATATACAGTATATCCTGTGGTATAGAAATACCTTGAAGGATGTACTCTTCTCTCGGAAATACACATCAAGAAACACCTATTAATTTGGTTAAAGCCTATGTTCTAACAGCGGGTAGAATTCAACTTCAAATTCAAGTGATCTGTCTTTGAAATGAAAAACCTGAGGTTGCAGAAAATGCGTGATCACATTTCATAATACTTTTAAAACAATTACCTCTAGTCCTGATTGAATGAGTCGCTAGTTGTATGGACATAGTTGTCTAGAACACAAGGACTTAGTGTCTTTTGTTTATTCCCTTTCAGCTGGGCTCCAGTGAATACCTAGACAACCAGGTAAATTTATTTTTAGAAATCTACACAACATTTTCATAAGTATTCTGAGTCCTTTAATTAGTATTTTGTTGTAGCAGCTTTGGCTCCAATTAAAGCCTTGGGTCTTTTTACTAGCTGAAGTCTGGGCTCTGACTGGGCTTTTCAAGGACATTTACAGACTTGTCTCGAAGCCACTGACCTGCTGGAAGCTAAAACTTCAGTCCAGTTGGAGGTCTTATGCGCTATGATCGAGTTATCATCAAGGATCAGTCTTGTCTTTGCTCCTCTCCCTCAATCCTGACATTCCTTTCTCCCAATCCCTGCCTCTGAAAACCATCCTGCAGTATTATGTTGTCCACCACCATGCTTCACTGTAAGACACAGTGTCACTGGAACCCCTGTCTCAGCCCCAAGGTCTTACGCTGCTATATTATTGTGCTGGGGGAGTAGGGTCAGTTCTCCTTCTCCACTATAAATCCTTGTAGATCTAAGGAATGCACTTTCTAAATTTTCCCTGTCTCCTGCCGTTTAAACTTAGGAGGACCTGAGGTCTTGGCCCACACCTGAGGAGTACCAGGCTTGAAAGATCCGTTGCTGTCCCTGTCCAAAGTCCTCTGGACTCAGCCCACATGCATTTATTAATTATTACAATTTGTACTCTTAATATGTTCACCCGGCACAGCCAGAAGAGGACTGGTCACCCCTCTGAGCCTGGTTCCTCTCTAGGTTTCTTCCTAAATTTCGGCCTTCTTAGGGAGTTTTTCCTAGCCACTGAAATTCAACACTACTGTTGTTTGTTCCTTGGGGTTTAAGGCCGGGTGTTTTGTAAAAGCACTTTGTGACAACTGCTGATGTAAAAAGGGCTTTATAAATTAGTTTGATTGATTGATTGACATAAGTCTTGTGTCATCATACCAGAACAATGAATAATGAACTGTACATCGTTGTGGATATGAACGTCAGCTAAATAACTAAAAGGTACTACATTAATAAAATGTGAAGAAAGATAAAAACACTTTTTTAAACTTTTTTTCCCTGCCTAATAATTTTTTTCTTACTAATCGTAGTAGTTGGATTTATTTCACCAGTCACTGAGGTGGTTGTTTCAGTTTAGATGACTGGAGTCATGAGTTAATTCTAGTGCAATGTTCCCTAGCATGGCATTTGCTTTACTACATGGCTCAACTGTAAAAGAGACCGTGCTCTCTGCTTGATTTCCCTGTAGAAAAAAAAACGTTAAATATAAAATAAAAATCAATCTGTCCAGACTGTAGAAATTACATGTCACTTTGCAAGAAAGCACAATGCCAGACATGGCCTGTAAACCAGGAGTTTACTAAGACCACGATGTTAACGGTACTAGACCCTCAAAGAAAGTCCATATCATAGCTGAATGTCTTGTAAAGAATCAGATTTTAAAGCCTAATAAGGATGGCGTAAATATTCAACACATGCATTTTATATTAACACGGTTTATCAACCACATAATAAGCCCAAAGAAATTGCATTCAAACAGGGACTAAATGATCCTTGTGTGGCAGATAAAAATAAATAATCTGAATCATGCAGATGTGTCAATAGCACAATTACCTGGTGCTCAGGTCCCAAGTGGAAGTCCTCTTTTAGAAAAAAAGCCTGGTTCGTTTGTCTTTTATGGCTGATATTCACTGATAAAAACAAGTGACAAACTGTGTTACAATAGAACTGAAAGGACACCTAGCCATGTTTTTGTTATTTCTGTTCAAAATATTCTACATACACACCATTGATACACAGTTAAATACAGTAAAAGTAAGCCTATTGTAAATTCTGCTGTGTTCCTTGGGGACTAATTTGCACTCAGCACTGGCAGGGGAACTCTGAGCTTATCACAGGCCGGTTGGCTTGTTAAGGCGTTACTGCTATAAATGACATTATGCATGCTTGTTTTCATTGGCTGTACAAGGCTTCGTAAGTCAGCAGTGTCATGCTTATGAAGGGTCTTGGGAAACACCCGGCTCCTCAATGCACAGCCGGTCCTCACCTGAACTGGCCTGAAAAAGGGGAGAAAATGTACACTCAGAAATTCCACTCATTTCACCACCTCGTCTGTCCTTCCTTTTCCCGGCGTGGAATATTTTTTTCCTCTCTTGTCAGTTATAGCCGGTCACCTCCAGTCAGCATTACTGTTAACAGCCCTGGTGAAACTGCAGGAAGCTCCAAGTCTGTCTGCTGCTGCGGCCTATATTGACACCTCACGCGACAAAAAGCCAATCTGAGGTGACAAACACTCGCCACCGTACAGACAAGGGTCTCGCTCTGCATGACAATGACTCCAACGGTCATGTTTGACAAAGAGGACAAAGCGACCAGTCTACTTGATCTCAGTCACTTTAGAGCACCTGGGACAGGAATATGCAACGTTAGGGCCTACTTTAGTCTGTTTTCACTTTAATGTAGATGCTGTTTTGAGTGTGGCGGTCAGTATTATTGTTTTGTTCAGGAACATTAGAACGCTGATGGCCAAAGGCTGATGGCCAAGTCCATAGGAATGAAGAACCATAGTGTCATAGTGAAACTTAGATAATCCTTATGGCATCCATATCAGGACAACGTAATTTCCAGTATGGGTACATCACGCCAAAGCATACTCGTGCAGATTTCATATGAGCTGTTTTGATAGTCAACGTGTCTGCGTCCATCACTGCTGGTTTAAACTCAACAATGTTAGAAGGCCAAGTGGTTTACGTGTTCTCCTGGCTAGGCTGAATTCAGTGCAGTGTCCCAGTCCATTTAGTCCGCTTGTCTTTGTCTCGTATCATCTGGAGCGTGTGAGGAGAATAGCTAATCTGACGGTATTTCCCGAGGCAGCCTTTTCTCTCTCTCTGTCTCTCCCGTTCCTTTCGCCAAGCTAATTTGAGTCTGGCAGACAATGGTTTGTGAACATTAACAGAGTTCCACCCCCTAATTAAAGAGCAGGTAGTCTGGGCCTTTGATCTGCTGTCTCTGGAGCTGTGACTACAAAGCTCCTTTCAGCTACCCAGGAGCCACACGTCTTGGCTCGGAGTCACAGCGTGATTCTAAGAGAACGGTGGGGCTCCTGGGTGGTGCAGGGGTCCGAGGCACTATAACGCAGTGCTGACGTGTCCATCACTGCCTAGGTTCCTGCTTCGACTGTACCACTTGCCGGTGAGTGGGGTCCCACGGGGCGCTGCATATTGGCCGGGAATCATCTGCATGAATATCCTTGACACATGAAGCTCCAGCAGCTACGTCAGGCGAATCAGGCTTCTGCAAGCTAACCAAAGTTGTTAGTCAAGGGAGCACAGCCTCACTCACACTGAATTCTGCCATCTTGCTGGTTGGATGAGCAATGTGAAAAGCAGCCGAATGCTTAGGCGCTACATGTGTCGGAGAAAGCATGCTGCATCGCCAACTCTGGGTGTTGCTGTGGTGACACATGGTTATAACTGTTGGATATGTATATCATAGTTATTCCCTGAGTGAAGGACTGAGGTGCAAAGGGTATGTAATCGACCATAAGGGAACTACAATTTGATACAACAAAAATGTGGGAAAAATGGGTTAAGTTTGTAGGGGGAAAAAACATATACTGGATATATATATATATATATATATATATATATATATATATATATATATATACTGGAAAGTGCTGCCCCTGCCGTCGTGCACAAGGTGAAAAAGTATATGACACTCTGATGTGATGATTACCTCAGAGGTGACAGAGACCTTCAGTTGGTGTTAGAAGTTGCGTTGATTGGTGTCAGAAGTTGGTCCGTTGGAGATGTAGGGACATGATGAGACACTATTCTTTCTGAGACACTGCTGGATGGCAGGTCCTCCCCTGACCTTGTGGTTTTCTACTTTAACCCTCATTTGTCCCCCGTTATCGTGGCCACTGCCAAAAGAGTTATCTCATACCTGTGATTAATATGTTATTGGCTTCTGAGCGGGGCGTCATTCTAATAAGCCAAAATCCATTCATGATTTCATGAATAAGGTATGAAGAAATATCTCACTAACCCCCAAATACCATGTACCACCTGTGACAGAATCTTTTCACTTTTTTTTTTTACCTAATACAGTGGATATATGTGTCAACAGAGAGTGAACGTGATTCACTCAATTTGAAACAAAACTCATCATTGAATAACTTAGAGATATCATTAACTCTCCAAACCCCAGTAAAATATTGAATTCTGCAGTTCGCTTTCAATATTTCTCTCCTCTTGCTAGTTCTGTGTCGGTCCCTGGGTACAGACATACAGTGCGGTTTGGCTCTTTAAAGAGAATGGAGCGCACTTCTTCCCTTCATTTTGCGACGCCGCATTCTGAGTCA
Source organism: Esox masquinongy (assembly GCA_016801175.1). Lineage (NCBI taxonomy): Eukaryota > Metazoa > Chordata > Actinopteri > Esociformes > Esocidae > Esox > Esox masquinongy. The sequence goes on from JACXGI010001827.1 coordinate 47,621, forward strand.
CTGACAATGCAGTCGCACCACCCTGAGGGAAATTTACTGTAGGGTGACATTGAACTTAAAAGTGTATGGTGAGTCGGATCGTCTGCCCATGAATCAAACATGTGAACCCAAGACCCTCTCCGTGAGCAGTGTACATTTGGCTGGAATAAAAAAAAAGCTTTTGTTTGTGTGGCAGCTTACCTGGCTGTCGTCTGACCGTGCCGCCATTTCAGTATGATATATACGGGAACCAGATGGGGGAATGTAAACAAAGTCTGCGTCCATTGGAATTGGCGGTGGTGTTGGTGAATCGATTGTCTCTAAAGCTGTTTTCCCCTCTCACTTGAATGGTAATTCTGCCTGGTAAGCTCTTTTGAGATGATGGCATCCACAATAGCCCCTTTCTTTCTGTTCTCTCTGCTGAAAAATCATAGGATATTAAGCTCAGTGTCAACACTGACGAAAGTGAGATTGTCTGTGTACGCATGTAACATTGCAGTCAGAGGTGAACAAGGCTCAAATGTTCATGACAGGAGTACTCTTTGTTTTATGCAGCCTTGCATTGTCTTAGTGTTGAGCAGGTTAAACTGATGACTATCACTTGTTTTGATTGATTCGACCCTTCCTGTGGTGTCCTCTTATCCTCTTCCCAGCAATCCCCCGCCATTTTGACCATAAAGGAAATTTAATACAAATAATATTAATTAGTTATTGTAATACCTTCTTTGAAGAGCTTAGCTTGAGGGCTTTTCTTGTATTTGACATATCCAATACAGTATTATTTACAGTTTGCCACAGGCCAAGAGAGGACAGGAAAAGATGGGAATCATACCACTCAATATTTGAAAACTCTAACCGTCCCCAAATAATTCCTGAAATATGTTGGATACAGTGGTTTCAAAATCTCATCTGATAAAAAAAACAAAACAAATGAAATTCTAGCATTATTCTGTTCGGGGGGGGGGAGTCATGGGGCCTAGTGTCCAACTGTATCTCTGTGTGTGGAAAGGATTTTATTACAAATTAGATTACAAAAATCATTTGTTATAGTCTGTTTGTGAACCCACTCACTACTAACATAATGTTGTCAGTTTGTGTGGTCTTTTTTATTGTTAGTTCAAATTTTGGATCTGTAGCTAGACAGCATCTCACTCACTTGGTTATAAAGTTAACACTGTCATGAAAGATAGCTGGGAATCTAAACATAAAATGGAGTTGGAGCGCTGGGGGTCAGAAAATGAATCTGACAACAAGAGCAGACGAGGAGAGCAGCCCACAAGGGACTGCATTTGCAAAATCTCTAGCTTTTGTTTTCATACAGTATCCAAGGGTTACATTCCGGAAGCAGGCGGGCTGTAACTTTTAACTGTGACAGTTGAACTATAGTAGTTGCAACAATACATCCGAAAGGCTTGATATAATCTTCTCCTTCTTACATCACAAAGTGAAGAATTATTTTCCTCGATAAAGCAGAAACTCATTAATTGTAGATGACGACGATGAGTGTTATGTAAGGTGTTTTTTTGTTGGTCTTTCACTGTCATCCCTTTTCAGAAGAAAAGGCATGTGTCTCATACGGAAAATCGCAGTTTCACTTGCAGCATTTTGCCGATGAAATATGTGGTTTTGGAGTTTAGGCATGAAATGCCAGAGGTTTTCTGTGACCTGGGGTGGTCCGGTTTTCTCAGCCACTGCCTCTGGTTCACATGTACTGCAGCAGCATAGGTTGAAATGTCTCACTGCACATTCCGCCAAACAATATCTCCTTTACCTTTCCGCCTGTCTCTGTGAAATAAAGAAAATCAGGACATTAACACGTAGCGCATGTTAGATAACAGACTCACCTCCTTTTCAACACATCCTCAGTTGGGATTTGAACTCACAACCTCTTGGTTTTTTTAGGTTTATATGACATCACCACATCAGTCTCAGTACCAGATTTCACATGTAAATCTCAGCTTTTAAAAGTACACCTGAGACAAACAATAAAACAGTAATATTTGATAACTATATAGGAAAACCCTCATATTACTGAAATCTATGAACTACATCAATGATAACGAATATAATCAGACGTACTGATTACTACAATAACCCATTAGAAAGGACTCTTATGACAAGTGCATATATGTATGGCACATAATAGGTATATATGACGGTGTATATAATAGAACAGTCAGGGTGCCCATGCTGACCCCTGTCCACTGCTGAAAGCGCCTACAATGGGCACGTGAGCATCAGAACTGGACCACGGAGCAATGGCAGAAGGTGGCTTGGTCTGATGAATCACGTTTCCTTTTACATCACGTGGATGGCCGGGTGTGTGTGCGTCACTTACCTGGAGAACACATGGCACCAGGATGCACTATGGGAAGAAGGCAAGCCGGCGGAGGCAGTGTGATGCTTTGGGCAATGTTGTGCTGGGAAACCTTGGGTCCAGCCATTCATGTGGATGTTACCTTGACATGTACCACCTACCTAAGCATTGTTGCAGACCATGTGTACCCTTTCATGGTAACGGTATTCCCTGATGGCATTGGCCTCTTACAGCAGGATAATGCGCCATGCCACAAAACAAAAATGGTTCAGGAATGGTTTGAGGAACGCAACAGCAAGTTCAAGGTGTTGACTTGGCCTCCAAATTCCCCAGATCTCAATCCAATCGATCATCTGTGAGATGTGCTGGACAAACAAGTCTGATCCATGGAGGTCCAACCTCGCAATTTACAGGACTTAAAGGATCTGCTGCTAATGTCTGGGTGCCAGATACCACAGCACACCTTCAGAGGTCTAGTGGAGTCCATGCCTCGACAGGTCAGGGCTGTTTTGGCAGCAAAAGGAGGACCTACACAATAACACAATATTAGGTAGGTGGTCATAATATTATGACTGATCGGTGTATATTTATATATACACTGTCGTTCAAAAGTTTGGGGTCACTTAGAAATGTCCTTGTTTTTTAAAAAAAAACATTTTTATTCTATTAAAATAACATTAAATTACATTGTTAATATTGTAAATGACTATTGTAGCTGGAAACGGCGGATTTTTAATGGAATATCTACATAGGCATACAGAGGTCCATAAGCAACCATCACTCCTGTCTTCCAATTGCACGTTGTGTTTGCTAATCCAAGTTTATAATTTTAAAAGGCTAATTGATCATTAGAAAACCCTTTTGCGATTATGTTAGCACCACTGAAAACTGTTGTGCTGATTAAAGGAGCAATTAAACTGGCTTTCTTCAGACTAGTTCAGTATCTGGAGCATCAGCAATTGTGTGTTCTATTACAGGCTCAAAACAGCTGGAAACATAGAACTTTCTTCTTAAACCCATAAGCCTATACTTGTTCGGGGTTGAATGCTATTCCATGCAAGAAATTGCCAAGAAACTGAAGATTTTGTACAACAATGTGTAGTACTCCCTTCACAGAACCCCTAAGTTCTGTTAAAGACTTAGGGGTGCAGCAGAAAGGTCTTTAGTGATATCCCACATGGCCTTTCTTACAGTGAACAATGTTCCTCTTCCTTTAGAACTACCATACTGTTTTATTTCCTTACTGATAATGGGATGGGAACATCTTAGACCATCATGCGAAGACCGGACGGCTAGTGAAATGAATGCCTTAATGTCTTACAAACACCCTCCCCAAAAGACCCGTGAAACGTGATCCAATGAAAGTGTCTCACAAGGAATGTGGTCTTTTCTTAAGGACTATGATGTGTTGTTAACTTTTAAAATACCTTGGTTTTATGAGTTGTCAGGAAAACCCAGATGGTGTCCAAGCCATTATAATTAAAGTCATAAAATGGTATGGACGTTTAATAGTTGTATGCTGTTCGTAAAAAAAAATCCCACCTGGGAATATAACTCACAACATCTGGATGGGAGATGGACTGATTTTTCTGCTGCACCAACCAGTCTATAGTTCTCCCCTATTCCTCCATTACCGATTATAATCAATGTCAATGTACTTTACTAACAGTGATGTCAGCACTATTCTTTTAGCTTTACATTTATCTGACCATTATCTCATCACTGATTGTATTTATTTCAAATTTGAGATAATTGGAATTGTTTTTTGAATATTTGTCTAATGTTCTTTGATTAAATTATTATAGCATTATGATGATTTGTTCTTTTTAATATTTGTTTTTACAAAACACATTGTTATGTGGTTGGAGTGTTCATCCTAAAAAGGATGCTGGGAAAAAGGTACAGTAAAGATTTTTTAAAAATACACTGCTCAAAAAATTAAGGGAACACGTAATCATCACAGTATAACACCAAGTGAACTAAACTTCAGGTAAATCAGTCTATCCAGTTACGAAGCGTAAGCGATTGTGAATCAATGTCACCTGTTTTGGTGCAAATGAAAGTGACAATAGGTGCACTGGAGAGGCAACACCAAGACAACCCCCAAAAAGGGAATAGTTTTGCAGGTGGTGGCCACAGACAATTGCTCTCTCCTTAACCATCCTGGCTGATTTTTCTCTAGTTTTGTGTTTTGCTAGTGTCCTTGTCACAACTGATAGCATGCGGCGGTACCTGCAGCCGAATCAGGTAGCACAGGCAGTGCATCTCCTCCAGGATGGCACATCCATACATGCCGTCACAAGAAGGTTTGCTGTGTCTCCCAGTACAGTCTCAAGAGCATGGAAAAGATACCACGAGACAGGCCGTTACATGATGAGAGCTGGACAGGGATGGATGACAAAAACATTGATTCCATTGACTGGCCCTCACGCTCCCCAGACCTGAATCCAATTGAGAACCACTGGGACATTATGAATCAGTGCATCCGATGCCGCCAGATAGCTCCACAGAAAGCGCCACTGTCCACCATCCACCGTCTCATCAGGAGCATGCCCAGATGTTGTTGCGAGGGCGTACAGGCACGTGGGGGCCATACACACTACTGAGTCACATTATGAGTTGCGGTGATGAAATTTACGCAAGTTGGAACAGCCTGTGATTTCAATTGTTTACTTTGATTTTCGGTGTGAGTTTTAATCCAGCCCTCAATTTGTTGGTAATTTTGTTTTCCATTGACTGTGTTTTCGTAATATTGTTCTCACCAAATTATACAATGTACAGTAAACATTTTGATCTATAAAATATTTTGTTCATCGAGATCCGATGTGTGATTTATGTGTTCCCTTAATTCTTTTGAGCAGTGTATTATTTGTCCTTGACAAAGCCTTTGATCCTCACTGCTATTCCATATGCCTCCCACAACTCTCCAGGTTGGAAGGGTTTGGTTAAACCATGTGTTCAACTGATGACTTTTCCTCACCTTTCTGTGAACATTTGTACGCTTGTACAGCTTGTAAGCTTTGTCATATTTTGAATATACTTCTCATATCTATTCCACTAATTGGTTAAAAAAAAATCTTTGCATTTCTTAGAATTTGAATACCTGTACTTTGAAATGTAGTTTGGGGCAATGAGCAAATTTGTGAGGATGGTCTAAAGCCCTCAAACTCAACTCTGGACCTTAAAGCCTGTTCCACTCCATTTTGTTTTAAATTCCACTCACCTAATCAGAGCTTTAGGTGAGTGGAATTAATGTTGAAATAAAAAAAGAAAACCAGCAAGCTCTGGACCTCTTTGGATAAAAGTTGAGTACCCCTGGTGAATCATATTGTATTTGGGGCAACCGTCCGTGGAAATTAAGTACTGGCTTAGTTGGTTAATAGCTATGTTTTTTATATTTTATTACAGTCAGTTCCATAATAATTCTATGTAGCTATGTTGGCAGGGCATGGTGTATTCAAATGCCTAGGGGCTGTTTTTTCTCCACAGACTGCCAGTGTAGGACAATGAATACACTCTTGGTAAGGGTTTCTGCTAAATGATATGAATGTAGAATTTCTGTAAGAGCTTTTGACAGATGAGCCTTACTGTTAAAAAGTCACTGCAATTTCCAGTAGATCAGTGGCAGCTGGATCACAGAAAGTTTAATATTTCAAAAATTACTGTCAACTACCAGCAAGTGGGTTATTGTCAAATGCACAGTTAAATTAATTTAGCGAATCTGTCGCATTCACTGACCTAAAGTTCTGGCAGGAAATTAAATACGATCAACATAATGTCTTGTGTTTAATAAAATATTGTATTGTTAGCCTTTAGAGATGGATTGGACATATGTCTAACAATATTACAACATATTACATTATCTGGGATGACATTCCCTATTATTGGAGACCAACAAAGGAGCAAGATGAAAGCCACGCCTTATAGCAAATTGCTGAAAAGTATTCTTGCCAATGTCTGCGGCCATATCCCTTTATTCTCACGGATCTGATGGCGTACCATGAGATGAAGCAGGATACTCATTTTTGCCAAAAGAAATAGGAAATACATTCAAAAATGTCAATATTTTATTCAATTTCTTGTCTCAAGTATATAGAATAATTGTGTATTTCACACTAATTGAAATAGGGGTTGTGGCCCAGCTGTTACATGATCTGGCCAGAAACCTGTATCTAAGGTTACTGTTGTAAATAAGAATGTTTTCTCAGACTTACCTGGTTGTAAAAAAGTAAACATACCTTTTAAATTCATGTAATTAACACAAACATTATAAGCCAGAGGTACTGTACTGTATGTAATTGAGCTATATAAAGAGACGTATCGAATATTGCACTCAATTAAGGATACACACATTTAATAATAAACAAAAATGATGAAAATAAAAAAAAATATATATATATATATATATATATATATATATATATATATATATATATATATATATATATATATATATATATATATGAGGCACTTTTTATTTTACAATCATAATCTCAGTGCACATAATAAAAATGTAAAAATCAAACCATTACATTTTGCTTTAAAACTTCATAAATGCAACAATCTACATTCAGGAGGAAGGGCATGCCAGCTGATGAAGAGAAAACACCTACACCTGTGACCAGATTTGTTTGGCACAGCGGGCTGTTCAAAAGACTAATGCCGTCTGTACCCAACGCGTCCCAGAGGGAAACCCATTCATTATCCCAAGTTTTTCTTTTAGATTGTTCCTCAAATTATAATAAGTGGTTGCCGAGATGCTGGATGCATAGTGAAATGGGCAAAAAGATTAATCATTGAAAACTCTATTACTATGGTGGGAATTAATGTAACAGGAAATGCCAGACATGATGAATGTTGAAATGAAACATAAACAACAACAAAAAAGGTAAAAAAAAGAACAGAAAGAATCCACGGAGACAAAACAAGTCAGCCAATCCCAACGAGTGTCCCCAGCCTCCCTTGGGAGTTAGTTTTTCTTCATTTATTTACAGCTGTCAAGGGGAGCAGGAGAACATAAACAACTGCTGCTCTCCTGTGAGCGGTCGACGCCACGACTAGGCCTTGTCCTAATGATTATGAAATACATGATCAAGTACTGTATTGAAGGAATGCAGTGCTAGGCTAACGTGTCGCTAGCCTTTAATTTCCCACACATACAAATCTGCACACTCAGCCTTACCCTCTACAGATGGAAGCCGCTCTCACTTCTTTTTATGCTGCTACAAGCAACATCTGTCATAAATAAACCTGTATTGTTGCAATGGAGGAGAAGCTTTGCATTATCTGGTCTTGGCCTGGTTACTTTGAAAAAGAAATGAGGTTCAATCAAAGCACCTACAAGAGATTTGTTTATCAGTTTTTCCAGTGTAGTCTGAAGCAAGAACTTACATATTAAGGAGACTTTTTGGAAACTTTGGACTACTTCTGTCCTTTGTTAGAAGGAGAAGGCGGCTTCACTTTGTGTGAAATAAAATTCTCAAACGTTCCTTTAAAGTGACTTCCAGTAACCTCATGCATCGTCCTCATGGCCATGCAACCCATCTTCATCCGGAGGGAAAGTTAAACACAAAAAACGGCTTCAAACGGACATTTCTTTCCTTGCCTGAGGACACTATTCCCTAACAATGGTGCTGGGTCCCCATGGACTACATCCAGAGGGGCCGTGTATTCCAAATTTCTAATTTATATTTTGATCAAGGTAACAGCTAAGTAAACCATGTACTATTGCATCCTACTGTGTGTATTTATCATAGAATCCAGTTTCAGAATAAAAGTTGAAGGGGTAACAGTGGACTGTTGGGAATTGGAATGGGAATTGGAAGTGTCAACATGATTTCATTCTTCAATTGTTATGATAAAGATCTGACAATAGCAAAGCATGCTACATTTGCTCAGCTGGGAAACAAAAGATAAGGGTTTGAAATTAAGGTCTCGAGCACTCATCCATTGTCGGACATTGAGTCTTCTTCACAGTCAATGCCTAAAAGCTTATTTTCATTCTCAGTCTTAACTGCTTTATTTGCCCAGAGGGCTAATAACCAGCAATGTATACATTAAAAACTAGCAATGTGTATACAAAGAAACCCAGAAATTTAATGACAGCTTTGATACATGTACAGACCCACAATTTATTTCATGCACATTGACTTCTCTCGTCAATTTAATTACATTTTATTCATAGTGGTTCTTCACTGAGCACTGAAGTCAGTCGCACATTATAATGTGCTAAGTTCCAATTACTATACATATCAGGAAACTGGTGGAAACAGAAAAGCCATCTTTTGATTTGTGCAACTGAATTCAGGGTTACAGGGAGTACAATCACGGAGTAGCACTTTATTTCCTGTTAATTTCCAATTATATATCAGGTAAATACCACTGGAAATAGGACTGCATAATGAAGTGAGACCATGAAGTCGTAAAGTTACAGATTGCAGCTGAAACCTGACATGGTACTCTATGTAACCCTGAACAAGTGGTACAAATCAAAGATGACATTCTCTCAAAGAGGAATTTGACGAAAGAAAGAGGTGATGCAAGGATATTAGGTCTGGAGAACCAGTTCATCAAAAAGAGGGTGAATTGTTGCCTTCCTTTTGATGAAAAAGGTAGAACTATTCTTCTAATGTGGGAGGAAAAATGAGTGGGACATGAATGAACTCAGTGCCTGGAATTATAAGTGAAAAATAATTAGAATCGAGGAAGACATATATTAAGGAACTGTACTTCTGCCGGACCAAAAACATTTCACCTTTCAACTTTGTTTACCACTTCCCCCAGTACATGTCATCCTGTCTCTTAGCTGCGGGAAGAGTCAGTTGTGAGGTGAAGCAGTTAAAAAGGGGCATATCGATCATCTCTTCCCATGGTCGAGGCCTAGTGAGCTGTAAACATCCAATGTGTAGTGGATGAGTGCCTTCTGACTGAACAGCACAGGTCACAAGGCAATAGCTGTCCAATTCCAAATGCCAGATACCATAGGTGCCTTTTCGCTTACTGTTTCCGTTTTCCTGTTTGTGTACTCATGTGGGATGGGTTCACCGGTCTAACATAAGGCCCGATCAACAATGACAGTTGTATATTTTTCTGTGTTATAGTACATTCATATTTTCTGATTCTGAGCTGAATCTTAAGATCTTCGAGGAGCTGACTTATGAACTGCTCTTCTCTTTAATGGTAGAAAGGGATCATACATGGAGAAAAAAATCTCAGGCAGTTGGTAGGACAGGCCTGGACAAGTGACTGTTGATTCTGTTGTTTTGAAAGAAAACTCTCCTGAGAATGCTTCAAAGACTGCATCAACAACTCCCCACAGCCTCTCCTGTAAAAGCACCACATGGGTTAATATGTGTTTTTAGACTGATATATTGTTTAACAATATTTTACTGAAAATATGAAGTTGCCCAGTATTATACGCCCTATTTTAAAGTCTTCTGGAAAGTTCTCCGCTAGATCAAATCCTCGTCCAGCCTGTGAATTGTCTCTAAATTGTGCATTCACTGCACAACTGCCAAGTGCTTTTTGACAGCTGACGGTAACAGATTGTCTGACATCCAGACTGATTCTCACTGTAGTGATTGGCTGTGCGGTTGTGTTGTCGAGCCATTACTCTGTGTATCGATGTGTAACTAGTTACTACAGGGAGAGCACACAAATTGATCAATCTCTTACTATGTGTTTGACAAGGTCAAGTCCAATGTTTGCAATACTCAGAAACTACCATCCAGAACCAGACTCTGACAATGCAGCAGCCATTTCTGAACAGCGGAACGTATGAGCATTGTCAGGAAGCACATGACCGACTTACTGAAATATTACACAATGATGCTCAGAATAGGAATTATTCAAGATGTTGAGAAGAAGGTCATTACAACACATCCTTCTGCAGTTTACATTTAAGGGCAGATGACCGGTAATAGATTTCATGCAGTGATTACTTGGTAGATTCTTTTTCGCAGACAAGTATTGCACATTTTTGTTACGGCCTCCATGTTTCCTGTTTACCTGGCATTTCTGCTAGGATACAGTGTAGAAAAGGGTCCACACAGTGAGAAAACAGGATATGGGTGAAACTAATACATTGCTTAATTGCCTGAGTCTGATGCTTTGAACCCAATGGTCTTGAGACTGTCTAAACCTTAATTCAGTTCTTATCAGCACAGTCGGTAGAGCCTTCATCTTTCCAAATGTGCACTGTATTTCTCTCAGTATTAAAGATATTTTCTTTCTTTTTTTCTTTCTTTCTTTATTCTTTTGAATGTGTACAGTGGATAGACACAGTTGCTGATTTGGTGTATTTCAGCATTGGTCTGGCTTGGAAATCAATCATATATCAAAGGGAAATGTATAATGTTCTGCTTTGCAATATAAGAAAAAATATATCAATAAAATACTATACCTGCAGTGATAGCATAATTATAGTGTTTCAGAAGCAACACTAGCAGACCATATCAGAAAATAGAAAAGCAGCACATTAAAAGAAGTACCAATGAACCAAAGTACCACTTCCATCTTTTTCGTGTGTCGCGTTGGTACTATTTTCTCAACTATGTGGTGATTTTACAAAACTCATTCCTGAGGCAAGGATTGGGTCAGGAATCGAGGACAGGTCCGAAATCATTCCTGACCCACCTGTGCATGGTGGAACCTAACATTATCCCACACTATGTAATTGAGGAACTCAATGAGGTCTACAGCAGATCAGTTGGGAGTTTTGACCCTGTCCAGGGGGTCTCTCATTTCCCACTCTCCCTTTGCTGTCTATTCTGTTTCATGTGGAATGACATTGACAGTGTTCACACCCCCTGCTATTTGGTTACCAATAATAACCATGTGAAATAAATTAGAAATATGGATGGCAATCATGTACTGTACTGTATTTTACAGTATTGTATTGTACATAGGCATTCCAGGGGACCTTTGTGTTTTTTAAAGCACTACACTACCAAGACTAAGGCTGTGGGTTTAAACCCCTATGAGGTCACTAAAGCTGGTGCATTAGGGTATGGGTTCTGTACTTTTCAATTTGATGATAGTAGGTAAAATACATACAGTCATGGCCTCAGCACCACATAATGAGATTCCAAAATGCAGTTTTACAGTTTTACTACAACTGTTGCGTGCATGCAGTTTCGGGCACGTCATCCGACCACTCGCCAGTGTGACTCGCGTCAGCGCTGCTGACGGGAAAACGCCGGCCATGACTGTGAAGGGCGTCGCGACCTCCAGTGGGCACGCGTTGTCCATCTGTTCCAAATACCGTCCCGCATTCAACCATCTGCAAAGTGGGTAGAGTTACTTCCTGCCTGGTTGGCAGGAAGCCCTGACCCGGGGGTACCTTTGGATGGGGTCAAAGGGTCACTGGACCCCCTGTCTCAGCCCCTTTGACGCTGCCATATTATTGTGCTTGGGTACTAGGATCAGTTTTCTTGCCTTAATCTATTGTTTATTTTGCATTATTTATATATTTGTTTATTTATGTGATGGGGGACAAGGGCCAGTGTGAAATGTATGCTCAGGTATCCTTTTGAATCCAAGGAATGCTCTCTTTAACTTTCCAGACAACCTGTTTAACTTTAAGAGAACGTGGGGCGTGCACCTTAGGACTGCCTGGCCCAAATGACTTGTGGCTGCCGCTGTCCAAAGTCCAGCTGGGTTGTGTTGCAGATCAAGTGGCTGCCTCATTAATCATGCTGCCACTGCTCTCACCCCAGCTGGTCGTTCCTGTCCTTGTCCACCTGGTCGTCCCAGTCGTTGTCCACCTGGTTGTGGAGCTGATTTGGATTCTGCCGAAAAGCTTTTGGACACAGCCTGCCTGCATTTATTGACCTGATGGTCATCAGAAAATGTGGCCCAAAAAGTTAATATACTCACATAATATTTGCCAGATGGCACAGCCAGATGAGGACTGGCCACTCCTCGGGGTCTGGTTCCTCTCTAGGTTTCTTCCTAAGTTTTGACAAGGGAGTCTTTCCTAGCCACTGTGTATCAACTCTTGTTGCTTGCTCTACTAGGTTTTAGGCTGGGTATCTGTAAAAGACATTTTTGACTGCTGATGTAGAAAGGGCTTTATAAAATAAATTTGATTGATTGAATCATTATCAGCGACCCCAATCAAAACATGTTCCAGAGGTCATGTATACAAGTTACTTACTTACTTTAATAAGTGATAATCAAGTAAGAACAATTGGATTAGTAAAAGATGTTTTAACAATAGAGAAGACAATCATATTAAAAGTAAGGCTAGCTACTTTATATATACATAATGTGAAAATTATTATTTGATCTTCTGTATTGTACTCAGTGAATCTAAAATGTGCTAAGAGTTTTGAAAAATTGTTTTTGTTCTGTTGTTTGTGAAAATAGTACCAAAGGGATAATAAAAACAGGTTTGATTTAACCGGAGGGCCATTATCAAAAACCTGATAAGAGAGTCAGCTAAATGACTTAAATGCAATGTTTCTGGGGCTCTGTAAGCACAGCATCTACTTTTCGTGGCTGACTTCCTACATGGAATCACCTTGTGACACTAGACCTGAGTGACGTGTTTTATTGTTTATTTCTTTGCGTGGAAAGGCTTTCCTCTGGCGTAGAGGGTGGCAGAACTAAAAGTCTTGAGTCTTGAGCAGACTATACGGCACTTCAGTGAGTAAAGTCTAAGCTACTGTAGAGGCACAGTTTCTTCCCTTAATCAGATTATACATGCTTTAATCCTTTTATTTATTCTCCAGGGCAGATGCAACTTTGTGCTGGTGAGGATCCGTCCTCTAGGCATTGCATCTAAGTGATGGTGTCTGGTTTGCAAGCTTCCTAAATTCTTTATTGATTGATTTTTTGATTTTTTTACTAGGTCAAAAACTTTTTTAGATTAATTATTTCTTCCTCTTCTGACTTCACCAGTCTCTTAATTTCCATTTCACTGAAATGCATGATATCAAGTGTTAACTTGGCCATTAATTACAAGTTCAATTGATCTGAAATTAATATTGATCATATGGCTAAAATAACTCGTGGTTATCATATGACTGATATTGGTAATTGTATGACTGATATTACTATTGGCTATCATATGATTGATATTATCAAACCTTCTAGGCTCTACGTTGGAAAGATGTTGAAGCATTGAGTCATTTATAATGGTAAGGTAGCTAAGCCAAATAATCATGCACTTTTTGCTAAAACCACTAAATTTGGCACGGATAGATGTAAGTATCATTAACAGATTCAGATATGGAGCCAAACCAGATTTGGAGTCAAGGGCTTGGCAGCCATTTTTTAAAATGGGCACGACAATAACAATATTAAAGGACTAATTTGGCACAGAGATAGATTTATGTGTCCTTTACATATTAAGCTTTGGAGCTATCCCAGATTGTTTCTTGGCCTAAGAATTTAGGCCTTGGCACTTTTAGGTTACCAAACAATATAACCATGAACAGATGAAGACAATGCAGAGTACAGAGGCTGTACAGCAGTCATGAAAGCCTAACGTTTGGAAGCAGAGAGCTGTCAATCAATCAATGGCACTTTTTATTAGGCCTTTTTTCATCAGCAGTTTTCACAAAGTGCTTATACAGATACCCAGCTTAAAACCCCAAAAAGCAAGACAACAAGAGATTGATGCAAAATGTAACACTGTAGGCATAAGGTACTGCCTGCCGCCCAGGCACATTATTTTGGAGCAATGAACCACCAGAGCCGTAAACAGTATGACCTGCCTGGGTCAGCAGGGCAGTTCTCAATAATGTCCAACTGTCTGGTGAAGCCATCTGGGCCCCAGGAGGTCGAAGTCAGTAAAACCGATTGCAGTGATCAAATCAGAAGCCAGCGGGGGGTAGAACAACAGGGCCTCTGTTCATTGCCAAAACATAGCAGGAACTACGTTTCAACTGGGCCGTCTGGCCGCTGCCTGAGAAGCCATCACCTGTACATCTGCAAAGGCAGGGCCGCCCCACGTCACAGTTCAAATCATAATCACATCGCTGTAAACCACCCAGGAGGCGGGGGCACTTCTACAGACCTCGGCCCAGCACAGCAATGGCCAACCCCACCAGCACATGACAACAAAGGGCATTTCTAGGTTTGAGTGCAGTGGATTGCTGTAGTGATGAGGTTGTGCTGCTGGTGACCCCCTGTCTCTAGAAAGAATATCATTTTGGTAATAGCTAAGACATTGAGTTCCCAAGTGGGAGACAGGAGTCCACCTCCCACCAGAGTGAGCATTTAAATCCAACGCTTCTAAGGCTATTTTGCAGTGCCCATATCCAGAGCTTATTTAAACCTACTACGCCTGTACTTCGAAAAATGTATCTCAGCCACATTGCCGGATACAATTCATTCAAGTGGTGCTTCAGTCAGACAAAAACCTTACCTACCTGCCACAATGTTTTACTTTCAACCAATTTTAGTGAACCAAAGTTTAACACTCTAGACTTTTTCTATTAAAGATTATTATTATTTTGTATTTTGTAATGTTCTGCAATTTGACCAAATTCGTCCTCCAAATTCTTCCCTTCATAATGCCTTCATAAACATTACATCAATGTGTTACAAAGCATTTGTAACTGTATGCCATTCTTAAATGCATAAATACCATCACACATGTATGAAGCCCTTATAAAGCATTGCTTTATAAGGGCTTCATACATCATATTCAGTTGAGTGTTCACAACATATTAATAGCCATGCCTTGCAATGCTGAGATAGTGGGTTTCATTCCCAGAACCACCAATTGTAATGTTTGCAATAACGATTGAAAGTAGCTTTGGAAAATATTGTCTGCTAAATACTGTATTTTAAGCAATAAGGCACCTCAGGAATTTGTGTTGAATGGCCAGTATATGGTGTGCTATTACTATGTACAAACCCTGGCAGAGCGCCTTGATATAGCCGTTAGCCTTGGTGTATACACCACAAAGAAGGGCCTTACTGTTATTATAAACTACTTACCAATGTAATTGTAATTGCATAGTGCTTAAGTATAGCTTTTAGTCCTGGTACATTGGCCATATAACACACCCCCTCTTGCCTTATTGCTTGAATATATTATATTACTCAAAAACATTTCCAATGTTGCCTTTGACCTCAACTTTCCATAAAACTCTATGCTGTGGGATGACGCTTTGTAGGGAAATAATGCGTAAAACGGAAAACTGTTTCTATGGCTTCTCTGAAGTGTTTTTCATTTTTTTGAATTTATTATTTTTCCAAATTCCATAAATACAAATTCCTTACATAGAAACCTAAAGTTTTCTTCACACTTTTGATATAAAAACACCAGGAATGTTTTTGCTCTTACATATTAGGGGTCCCCAGTGCGTCTTACTGAAAATAATGTAAGGTTACACTTTATGTTGAATTTCCATTTGTAGATGTTCTATAGTTAGTAATACTACCAAGACATTTTCAACAAATTATGTGTCAATAAGCAACTGCTGGCTATGGTTAAGGTGAGGTTTAGTGTAAGGGTTAAGGTTGTGAGAAAGTTAGTTAAAATGTTACAGTCAGAAGATAATACAGCATCAACAGAAATACTTTTGGGAATCTCAAAATAAAGTGTTCCAGAATATAGTAATAGACAATACTGTAGGTGGGCTGATAATGAACACAACCATTCAGGCCTTGAATGACAATGTTATAAATTCTTTGAATACGATTGAATACAATTTCTAAAGCCTTTACAAAGCAGTACTCATGCCACCCTTTATTAAGCACAGGTTTATGTAATATTTGACATAGTGGGTTACGTCATACAGTTATGCCTGGTTAATTAACCCTTTATCAACACAACATAACATTACATATGCGTTGCATCCCATATATGTAGTGCTTATGAAGACATAAGCACTACATATATGGAGAGTATCATAAAGCATTTTAAAAAATGAACAGTTATGTCACAGTCTGGTTTACAAGGGCCCTTGGATGCCAAACTTTGCCAGTGTGAGGCAGCATCAGGGAATGAAGTATATCCTACCCACTATTGAACCTCCAAAAAAACTAAAGTGTCTAATGACTTTGGACCTGCACAGTGTACTGGTTGTTTAGGCTACTGTATACATCAAACACCGCGGTACACCTAAACTGTCAAATTGGAATCAGCTCTAACTGGCGAACTGCTTTTACACATTACATTATTTGGTATGCTACTGTAGCGTCAATACTGATGTCAGGCCATTCTATCCAGGTGTGAATGCAACAAATGAGTCACTCAAAATGAGAATCTGCCTTGGGACAATATCCGTTAAGTGTGTGCTTGAATGATTGACTAACTTTCAAAAAAAAATTAATGCATATGTTCTCTGCCTACCACTTTGATTTATGTTTGGATAGATGCTATATATATATAT
>JACXGI010001827.1:64367-84542 GCA_016801175.1 Esox masquinongy
AGATATAATATATATATATATATATATATATATATATATATATATATATATATATATATATATACAGTATATATATATATATATATATATATATATATATATAAAGTATATTCTTGTAAGGGACTGATAATTTTTTATAAACTGGTGTATACGGAGGATAAAGCCCCCCGAAAATATGAAAATGGTTGACCCCCCCAAGGAAATTATATTTTCACAACACCCTCCCCAAGTTTTCGGTGGAAAAAAAACATGACCCTTCAAAATACAGATTAAAAAGTAGATTGTGCGCGTTTGGTCTGAACCTGTGCATTGCAAAAATCCTATTCGGGCTGAAAATCCATGTATTATGTACAACGTCCTATCCAAAATGTTGGGACGCTGAGTAAAATGCTAATAAAAACAGAATGCAATGATGTGCACATCATGTATTCCTATATTTGATTGAAAATAGTACAAAGACAACATATCAAATGTTGAAACTGAGAAATGTTATTGTTTTTGGTGACCTGTCACCCACTGAAAACATTTGGCGCAATATGAAACAAATAATACTACAAATGGGACCCCGAACTTTTGAGCAGCTAAAATCCTATGCCAAGCAAGAATGGGAAAACATTACACTTTCTAAACTACAGCAATTGGCCTCCTCAGTTCCCAAACACTTACAGAGTATTGTTAAAAGAAAAGGTGATGCAACACAGTGGTAAAATTTCCCCTGTTCCAACCTTTTTGAAACGTGTTGCTGGCATCAAATTCAAAATGGGCATGTACTTTTCGAAAAACAATAAAATTTCTCAGTTTCAACATTTGATATGTTGTCTTTGTACTATTTTCTATTGAATATGGGGTTTAAATGATTTGCACATTATTGCATTCTGTTTTTATATACATTTTACGCAGTGTCCCAACTATATGGAAACAGGATTGTATTAGACAACCACATTTGCTCTCTTAACACTAAGTATTAGGATGTTATTAAGCCAATGTAGCAGGAACAAAACGAACACCTGAGCAGAGTTAAAATCATGATAATGTTGGTGACAGTTTTTAGTTGATTTAGCTTTGATCTATAGATCAGCTGTGGTTCATTTGTCATTCTACAGACAGCCAAGCCAAATATCTGTTCTCACTTCATATATAACACTTAATACCACTCTCTCAAATACCCCAGACACCATTTTCACCAGGCAGGTCAAACCAACCACTGTAACCTCCCAGGTGCTAGACACTTCTGCTTACGGTCGAAGTATTTCAAAGCAAAACATGACTGGACCTTTTCTGATGAAGGAGGGATTAAATGTGGTATTATAACCTCCTTGACACTCTGCTAATTGTCTCTAGCACAATGTGGAAATCATCGCAACCATGGACTTCAACTCTCATTCTCAACAAATCCAAAGTTCAATTAAAAGTGGAAAACTTTGATTAATTACTGTTCCTTAATACTGGGCAGACGTGGATAGGCCTGCACAGAGCCTAGCTGGGCCATCAATTTGGCCCTGTTTGATGTACATTTTAATTTGGAGTCTCTTTATTTTATGATGTCGCCGGGGAGGGTTTCATCAGTGCTCGTTCGCTCCGGGCTCACCGTGTTTTTCATTTCCTCCTGTAGGGTCCACACCTACCTCGCATAATGGCTCTTGTCTCCGCTCCTCAGCCTTCGATTCAGCTGATTATGTCCTCCTCCGCTCCAGACAAATGCCAGGCGGCTTTCTTTACCTCACAATTAACTGGATTTGCTTACTGGAGGAGGAGGGCATCAAATCTGGTGCACTGAGCTGGTCTGAAAATGGCTTCATTTTGGGGGGAAGACAGATTGTTCAGAGTTTTGGGGTATAAACTACATGCCATTGAAAATCCTAGCAGCTGGAGCCAAGTTTAAATGATCCATAAAATATACTCACTAATTGATAGTGAATAGAGTGGTATCACTTTAGTTTAGAAGGCCAAAATGCGAGAGTGTTATTCAGGAAAGATTTGCCATTGTGTTTAAAGTGCTAAAAATGTGAGGTGTTGAACTCAACCACAGTTGGTATCCATTTGATGCAATCTGTTGACCAATAAGCTGAGTCTTGCTCTGAGAGGGGCCAACGCTTGTAACAGTGTTTTGGTTAAAAGAGAAAGGGAAACACGTAGCCTTCAATAGATGGAATATAATGATTAGCAGGAGTAAACTGGAGTTTATTTGTGTTATTCGTAATTATTTCTTTTACTTAGTTGTGGGGCAAGTACTGTATTAGAAATTAAATTAATCTCAAAGACATTTTCATTTTGAATCATTTATGTTAATTTAAGAAAATGCTTATTTTTCTAGCCAACCCTGTCGCAGAAGAATGTAGTGATAATAAACCATCAAAATGCACATAGGTGTTGCGCCAGAGAGGTCATAGGTCATTAGAAGAATTTGATGATTCCTGTAACTAATTAATGCAAGGCACACTGTGACAGAAAAGTAAATATAAATAGAGATGCACAAGGAACTGATTTTGGAGAAAATAAAGGAACCATACTAGATTATTCTCCCAGACATCTGTCTTTGTCTGCTTGCTTGGGCGTCTGTCATGTCTCCGCTTGTCATTGTCAATAAAGCATCTCATACCCTGAAACCATTCTGACGTTTCTTCACTACTCACCTCCCTTTAACCCTTCACTCTAAATGTACCTGTTGATTTCAATGAATTCATCATAACACGGTTCTGTACCAAGATGTCCAGGTGTTGATGAGTCCTCCTTGCAGACAATATTTAATTAGGTCATTTTGCCTTCTGTATTATTTTCTGAACTTTTGATCATGGCAATTTTAACTGACTATATTCATAAATATTTTTTTAAGTGTTTGTAGCATAATCCATTACAGATTTTAATTGTCTGTATCGAATATGGGCGTCAGTTATCAAGAAGGAAAAAGGAAATATTCTTAAACTGCACTGTAAACCGGAATAAGTTCACAGAAATCAAAAGAATTTAGGCAGTCATTTGCCATAATATTTTTAACTTCATAAACGTTTGCAGAACTTACAGATTTAGGGACAGTTAAACACATATAATTTCATTACATACTACTTAAATAATTGAGAGAGCACACAAATATTTTCAGTGAAAAACTTAAACAGCGTTTCAGATTTGAGTTGTGTTTGCTTAAAGCAATTTGTGTAACATACAAAACCACACCTACAGTATAATTTCCCAGTATGTATTGCCCTTTCAAGTGAACTCTAGAGTTACCATCCACAACTGTATTTTTTAATGACTGAGACATGGTTATTGAACTCATTTTCAGGACAGTGGCCAGAGAGTCAAGTTAAAAAATGTTCAGAGTTGTTTTAAATTGCAAAGGAAAGCAGGACTCCTATTGGAATTTTGACAGGAAGGGGGATTATTTTTAATTAAAAGTTTAGTTATTTACTTTAGTAAAAGTAAACTTGAGTAAAATTCTGTATCAATTTAGTAAAAGTCTGTATCAATTAAGCATTTTAAGTCATTGGGAACTTTACACTAATTATGAGTTACACGTAGTAAAAACATTCAAGTACAAGATACCTTAGGGTTTACAGTGCGTATGTTCCACATCTGACCGCTTAAATCGAATTGTAATTGTGTGAATTTGTGTAAATTGTGTGAATTTGTTATTTTTTCAAATAGAGTATGTGTTGTTATAATAACATATGATATTATTATAACATAATAACACTTAACAAGTTATGCTATTTATAGTGATGATTTGGTGATGACTAGCCTTGTCACGCTGCTCGCTCAAGTTTTGACGGCACACAATTTTTAATGTACTTTTTTAAAAGAGATCAAAACAGATCAGCACATGAAAACAGTTGGCCAATTTTGCTCATCCAATTCCATATTGGTCCAGTGGAAGTTGAAACTTGGCCGCCAGTAGCCTGACACCTACCCATCCTTTAGTGAAAAAAATATTCTACAATATGCTATGATTATTTTTGGCTGTAGCGGTGCGTTTATTAAAAAGGCTGTAGACAGATGTATGCCAAGCTACTTAAGAAATTCCTTCTTAATCTTAATTTTCAAGACAATGGCTGCATTTCCCTACCTCACATAATGCCTAAATTGACGTTAACTAAGTCTGGATGGAAAAGGAAATAATGAAATCACTCAAGTAGTGTATACATTTCAAAAACTAGGAGTTTAATTCTTTAAACTAACTGTTATGACACATGGCTTCCAGTGATGTGGTTAAGCTGACAATCAGAAAACGCAGGTAGACTTGTGGCAAGGAATGAGTAGACTTGTGCTTTAGTAAGAATGAGCTGGGTCAAATCCCAGCATGTAGACGCCTCTGATTGATTTATCCGGATTCACAGGAGTTTCTGGTTTTATTAACGTCTTAGCTGGTCGGCCCATAACGATGCTGTAAATTCAACCAGCTTGGCCAATGAGGAAAGCTGGCAGATTGTCATTTTAAATAATTTGTTCAAACCGTTGGTTTTAGTAAAACATGACTATGTATGTATGTGCCCTAAAATAACTTCTAATTAGGATGGTAACATCTGTTACATGGAAATTATGAAAATACTATACTATATATATGTACAGTGTATATACACACACACACTTGAACGTTATTTGCGATTGCAGCTTTGTGTATTACAGCAACATGCGTTACGAAATCACAAGCTTACGCGTGAGCTTGCTCCTTTCTCAGAGTCTGTGTGGGAGGCAGTCTGAGGAACACGTGTGTGTTGAAAATATGCATTGCTATCACGATCAGGAGGAAAATAAACACCCATTTTCAAAATGCAAATCATAGTATTTTTATTTTTTTTTACTCTGGGATCGAGTTTAGGTTCCAAGGACCTTTTATACTGATGTGTGCATTCTCTTCAGGAGCACACACAATGAGTAGGTTCTCTCTGTGTACCAAAAATCTGAATCCTCACAGTTAAGTGTTGTGATATCTCCATTCTTGTTCTCTTAACTTTATTCCTTGGTGTAATACAATACATCTGCCAGCCTTGAGTTGTGATGGGCAACGTGACAAGCCGATCATAAGAATCAACAAAGCAAATAAATGTAGTGTTGTCATGGCGGTTGTTATGTTGCCTAAACATCAACACACCATGTTTGCGGGCAGAAAACATTAACTTGTTCTTAATTTGTCTAATTGACTTGTATGTTTCAGCCAAAAACGACATCATTTGTATGCACATGTACGATTTTCCCAATTGTTGAACATAATTGAATTTGTATACACTATAAGGACCGTTGTTGGCATTAGTGTTCTCTGTAAAAATATCAGCATAGTTTTATAACTAACCATGTAATAAGCTTTTAGTGCTGTGTGCCCCTGGCTGGCACTGGTGCCTTTCTGAATTTTTGCAGAAATAAGGATTTTTTTCTTTGGGAAACTCAGTATATTATTTATTATTTTTCAAACATCAGTATATACTAAGATACTGTACATATACTGTAATTCCAAAAAAAACCTGCAAACAAAATTTATTGGTGAAAATGTTGAGTTTAGAGAGTACTGTTAACACCCAAAGTTTGTGAAAAGAAGATCCAAAGACTCAAAGAGTTTTGGATAAAAGTTGAGTAAATATACTGTCAATATATTGACGGTAATCTCTGACGGTCAGTTGAATGTACTATTTGGATAGCTCTGCATGAACAACCGTCATTTATACATGACCCTGCAGTCTCCGATGTGCATCTCTATGCCACTCTGTGTCTAAACATGAACACACAGTATTCAATATACATCCCAAAAACACTCAGTGTCTACACATGACCACGCAATATCCAATGTGCATCACCATAACACGCTGTGTCTAAACATGACCACCCAGTATCCAAAATACATCTCCAAACCACTCAGTGTCCACACATGACCACGCATTATTTGATGTGCACCTCCATACCACTCTGTGTCCACATATGACCACACAATATCTGATATACATGTCCATATCACTCTGTGTCCACATATGACCACACAATATCTGATATGCATGTCCATACCATTCTGTGTCTAAACATGACCACGCAGTATCCGACATACATCTCCAAACCACTCAGTGTGAAGACATGACCACACAATATCTGATATGCATGTCCATACCACTCTGTGTCTAAACATGACCACGCAGTATCCGACATACATCTCCAAACCACTCAGTGTGAAGACATGACCACGCAATATCCGATGTGCATCTCTATACCACTCTGTGTCTAAACATGACCATGCAGTATCCAACATACATCCCCAAATCACTCAGTGTCTACACATGACCACCCAGTATTCAAAATACATCTCCATACCACTCTGTGTCTAAACATGACCACGCAGTATCCAATATACAGTACATCCCCAAACCACTCAGTGTCCACACATGACCACGCAATATCTGATATACATCTCCATACCACTCTGTGTCTAAACATGACCACGCAGTATCCGACATACATCTCCATACCACTCTGTCCACACATGACCACGCAATATCCGACCTACATCTCCATACCACTCTGTGTCTAAACATGACCACGCAGTATGCGACATACATTTCCATACCACTCTGTCTCTAAACATGACCACACAATATCCGATGTGCATCTCCATACCACTCTGTGTCTAAACATGACCACACAATATCCGATGTGCATCTCCATACCACTCTGTGTCTAAACATGACCATGCAGTATCCGACATACATATCCAAACCACTCTGTTTCTACACATGACTTCATAATGACATACACATTCAGATACAGCAGGCCAAGTCGGCCGGCAGGCAATTTATTCTATCAACAATCTTTTTTTTTAATTTCCTGAAAAATGCTTAGCTTTTAGCCATATACTATCTGTACATTCTTATTTGAGGAAAACTTTAAGCACATAAAATGCATGGTAAATGGATCTGGCCCCTTATAAAAACCATAAATTTTTCACATTACGATGTGATATTACTTGCCTTTGCCAAGATGGGGTCCACAAGAGGGAAAGCATGGAAAAAGAATAATGTTGAATTTATGTAAGGCCAAAGCAAGTGGAATAAATGGGTCTCTTGAAGTGTGAAGGAGTTGGCAAATTGAGGAAAGATGTGAAAGTCATAGGAGCATGTGTGAAGGAAGGTCAAGAAAAGGCTTGCTTATTTAATCTAGGAGAAATTCTTCAAGATCTGGCAAAGTGGGGATTAAGGGGAATCAATTACGCAAACGGCCACGTCCAACAATAATATTTAGAGAGTATACAGTCATTTTCAATCCATGAAGAAGGCATTATTTATCTATTTGCGAAGACCTCTCTACAAGGGCAGCATCCCTGTTAGATTTCCATAAACCTCAAGACAGGCTTTGTTCAAAGACACAAAGGTTGATTGATTGCCTCCAAATTTTCTCAGTCATTATGCTACAAGTATTTCACACAATATACCAGGTAACCTTCAGTCGACTACAGGCAACAATAAACACTTGTCAAACAAGACAGAAATAATGAAGTGCCCTTTGCTGCAAGAAACCCAAGCCAATCTCATTTGAAATTTCTCACACAAATTACATGGAACGTCTATTCAAATTAGGACAAGCCCCACATTTTGAATTATTCTATGAATTATATCTTACATCTTCATTTGTATATCTTGAATCCATTAATCTGGGATAATTTTTGCATTTGTCACCCTCTTTGTGTTAGATAAATACAGTTCATTTTATTGCTCCTGTGCTACTTTCACAACTCTTTTGTCATTTTTACACTACAGTAGGTTTATATAGATGAACAAGACCATATGCCAGATTTGCATCAGAGATACATTTTTTTATATAGTGTAAGTGGGTGAAAATGGCAATTGGCACACAGGTTCTTCCAAAGTAACATGGGATACTTTTCAGACCGATACTCCCCGCAACTAAAGAGGTCTAAAGACGACATCTTGCTAAAAGTGTATTGGAGTGGAATAAGCAGTGAGGAAACAAGACTGGTTCTGTAAGTCCTTCCTTCTCCATGAACAGAATCATAAAAAAATATATTGCTGGGAAGCAACTAAAAACATCTCATGCCCAAACAGAGCAACATGTTATTTACTTGATAGTTTCAGAAACAGCATTGCCAGTGAGTTTATACATCTTCCCGGTCAGTGGTCTGCAGTGGCGTTTCTAGAAAATTTTACATGGGGTGGCAGAAGAGTGTTGGGAGTTTCCTAAGTATTATTTATGAAACTTAAGAAGTTAGGGAAAAGATGCAGTATTTTACTTGGAGACATTGTATTGTCTCAAAGTAAAATGTACATTATACATTTTACTGTTCTGTACATTATATTAATCTGCCAAGTGCAGAAGCATAAATCAATGCATCTGGAAAATGAATGTCTTATATTGATTGAAATACACAAACACTGAATATAGGCTACTGAGTTCATAGAGTAGCAATTTAGTATACTAACAACAATTGAATTACAACTTTTAATCACATATGACCACACATCACATTTTGTTGATGTTATAGAGATGTCCAGAGAATTTAGAACTGTATATAAACCTTAACTTTCTCCACAGATGAAATGAACGATTGAATTATCCATAGCAAGCTACATCAACATTGTTCAATGCCCCTTTGATAGCTAGCTATCGGGACAAGCATTAAATGGCAGCTAGCTACAAGCTACTTCATCTGCAAATTTGCTAGCTAGCTAACTTTACCAACAATTTTGACAATTGCATTACATTGGCAAGCAGACGATATCAGACATACCTTAACTATGGTAAATGGCTGCTGCTAATGCAATATTATAACATTTTGAATCGTATATTGAGTAAATGTGCAGCAGTACCTTCTTTCATTACTGCTAGGCTAGTTTAGTGCAATCTTGACTGCTCCGTTGCTTAGTTACGGCCCGTTTCCACTAGGCATTTTAAAGACGAAATTTGGCTACCAAAATATTGCCTCCAATGAATTGTCAATGGAGTGTGGGATACCTAGCAGCGCAAAGCTGGCATGAGAGCTGCAGGAAAATAAAGCTGCCCTCTGTAATATGCAAATTTGAGACAAATTTCACTAGCTGACGTTGGGCGATAGCCAATCAGAAAAGGTGTGTCTGTTCCTTCTTTCCACAGTATCGCTGTGAAAAGTTCCTACCATTGCCTAATATCTCACTATTCTATAACCAACATGGAGGAAAAAAATTATAATTGCGGTGTCCGTATTTCCAGAGCTGTACAATGTGTCCCTGTTCAAATACTACTACTGAGCAGGTTGACATTTCATTTAGTATTATTAATAGCTAGTTAATGTCATACATCGTCATTCACAAACACTACACTAGCTACTGTAGCCTAGTACTGTAGCCCTGTAGCTACTTTGCCTATAGAGCAATTAATGTAACTTCCTTCGTTGATAAGAAAACCAGATACTTTTTCGGAACAGACAAACGCCCACAAGTGCCTAGGGAACAGCGAAACAAGCAAAAATGCCAAATGCCCAGTGGACAGGGCCCGCTAGAATATCATGGACCGACGCCCGATGTTTTCACTGGAAGGGAGGGGGAGCAGCACGGTAACAGGAGCAGGCGGACTCCGGGACTCAACCATTTTACGGAGAAGGGGGGACTCAAAGATATTGGAACGTGTTACCATAGAGATGAACTTCTAAAGTAGACAAAATATAATACCATTCAACAAAATGACATGAATATATTAAAGCAGACACTCCTGACAACTGGGGTGGCAAGACATTTTTTAGGGTGGCACCTGCCATCCCTGAACACCATGGTGGTTTCGCCAGTGGTGGTCTGAACAAAGTAATGCAAATGCGTGTGTTTCTTTTTACCGTACCGAGTTTCTCGTTGTCGGTGAAATTGAAAATTGTATTTAAATATTAAGTTAATGTTATTTGAATTAAATTTAGTTCTCAATAATTAATGCAGCCTAAATAGGTTCGTAGCACACAACTCATAATAGATGTTGCGGAAAGGCAACAAATCAGAAGAGGCTGCAAGAATGGTTTATTAGCAGCAGCATGCCCTAGAAGGTCATTTCTTGTCAGACTTCTTTTCCCAGTCAAGGTGTGTCATGACAGATGTTCCTGTTTATCAGATGCACTGATCCTATGGGATAAAACAAAAAAAATTTAAATTTTCTTGGCCATTGGGAGTTTTGTGCTATGAGATTTAATAAATAAGCCACATACATGGAAGTCTTAAAGAAACAGTAATACTTAGTAATGGACTGCCCAACCCTGTTCCTGGAGATCTACTGTCCTGTAGGTTTTCCCTCCAACTCTAATTTAGTACACCTGATTCTAATAATGGGCTGGATGAAAAGCTTAATCAGGTTAGTCACAAATGGGGTTGAAGAGAAAACTTAAAGACCGTAGATCTCTAGGAACAGGGTTGGACAGCCCTGTCTTAATATATATTTTTAGGGGAAAAGCCAGAGAAACTATCATCCAATCATCAGTGCAAATGAACAAAATATTTATTTTCTAAGTAGGCCATATATATTGTAAAGTTTCTGTGTTACATGTCGGCATTTACATGATCATGAGTTAAAAGACTGACAACATCAATGTAATATAAAATGCGGACCCTTTAAGAACGGAAATCACAGACAGACCAATCTCCCGGCCCGAATTACCTTCTTTGCTCCTTCGCTTTAGTAATGGGGTGGAATGTTCGTGTCTCTGAATCCATATTATATAATAATCTGGTTTGTTGAGGTCACCGCTGCATCCTCAGTCAGAAAATAAATTGTCTGCGAATTGCCACCCATCGATACAAGGTTTCCTCCTAATTTTTTTCCGCCTTCTTTAGCGAGTCTAGTGTTATTTGGATATACTTGCTGATTATGTTCCTCCGGAGGGTCTAACAGCCAAGACCTTATGGTTAACTTAAGAAAAGGTGAAGCGTGGGCGTCAGGCTGTAGAGCTACTCATTTTTTGTTGGAAGTGTCCAATTAGTTTTTTTTTTTTTAGTCCCATAACATTGACGGTTGGTGGGCTGAATGTGCAAAATGAAATCCTGAGTATATTGGTGTAATGATGCATTTTCGTAATTACATGTGACCCCAGCTAAAGACCCTGGCCACCTCGTTAAATGCAAATGGAAGAGCATGTCTAATTCTTCCACTCAATTTAGACGTTGCTGAAGAAAAACATTTATACAAAAAAATCTTTGAACTGTGAATTATCTGAGCTCCTCTCTGTCCACTGGGATGATAAGAGGTTGTCACACAGAGAACAATCACTGCGGTTTTCCCCCAAAGCAGAGGTGACACTCATGGCAGAAGTTCTGAAATAACTCTAAACCAACCCATGACAAAACCAAAAGCTTTCTAATTTCAGCTAAAACCCAGTGTGAGGCGAAAATGAGCACTTTGTGTAGGGGTATCAGTTATTCTTCAGCCCAGCCCCTTGGCAGGGACACAGGCTTTCCTTGAGCCCAGAGGCATGTTGACAGTCTCTGGAGGGCATTGCAGGATGCAAAAGAAATTCCCTTTCATTCTCAAGGCTTGAGATTTGATAAAATAAAGATGCCGGTTGCATCTTTTTCTCTTGATCTGACTGATCTGAAACATCAAATAGTTATCTTTGCTTGCTGACCTCAGAACTGCCTCAAACTGGTGGTAATTGCCCTAAAATCTATGCAATTATAAAATTATTCTGAAGTTTTTTTTGAAAACTTCATGGAATTGGAGACCAAATTATTATTATTTTTCTGTCTTCAGTTGTTCTAATGGGCTGCAGACTGGTTTACAGTAGGAGATTCAGCAGTAGAGAACCTTAACCTCAACAACAAAACAAACGGAACAGGAGGTGGCCCACAGTCTTCTATGGTTTACTCAACAGAAGTCTTATAGAGAAAAGCAAACACCAGCCTTTATCCCCATATCACTGTTGCCCCGGAGAAAGGAATACAATTGTTGCTTCAAGTTCTGAGGAGGCCTGCTGGATGAGAGGAGCCACGGTTTATAGGTCACAGGTCATGTTAGCACTATCCTCCAGTTTCAGCTGACATTTGAAATGTGGATTTGGCCGACGTTTCTCTACAGCGTCTTTGGCTACCGGAACTCTGCTTTGATGAAAAGCAGCTTTTCCGGTTCACACCCATCAGGTCCTGGAAATGAGGTGAGCTTGGTGCCTTGAAGTCCATGCCAATGTAGAGGCCCTTAAGGCCTTCCCTCAGAACGTGGCTGAGGATATCTGTAGGTAGGCAGCCAGAGAGTAGACCCTGTCTTCTATCACCACAGAGGCATATCTGCATACTGCACAAACAATGCCATACTGGCACAGAATCCACTGGCAGAAGTAAGAAAATGGAAAAATCATGTACATTTAAATATTAGTCAGTAAGAAAATAAATGTTTCCTCCATGAGCCAGCCGTTCCCCAGCCAACTGCACGTACGTGCGCAGTACTCGCGGACAAAGGTTTTCACTTCTGCCGCAGCCTTCGCCGGTAAAATAAAACACATTGCGGAGGTGTTTGAGGAATAAACCATGGATTCAAAAGTCTTTACAGAATTACACTGTGAATGACTTAGCTCTCAGGTTTGGTTAGCACAGCCTGTTTGCACGCTGTAAGAAACTAAACATGTACAGTCACAAACTGTCTATAGAACCACCTCTGTGTTAATTAGCGCATTAGGGGGTCATCACAAGGATTTTACCATACTGTATAGGGATACCAACTCTTAAACTAATCACCATACTAAACTAGCTTGTTAGAGTTACCGATCGACTACTTTCTTGAAGAAAGAAGACATAATAATACAAGAAAAATGTTTTTTGAGAGAGCAAAGGATCTCTTGAACAGTGGGGCTTCTGTGTTTCGTCTACGACTACTTTTGTTCAAAGTGGACCAGGGGCGTAATGGCCAAAGCCAAAGAAGCATTGGCAGGAAGCCCAGGGAAAGGAAGCCTTCTGGATCACGTTCAGACTGCAAAGAGCAAAGAGATCTGA
Source organism: Esox masquinongy (assembly GCA_016801175.1). Taxonomy (NCBI): domain Eukaryota; kingdom Metazoa; phylum Chordata; class Actinopteri; order Esociformes; family Esocidae; genus Esox; species Esox masquinongy. The sequence goes on from JACXGI010001827.1 coordinate 77,285, forward strand.
GATGCTTTTTCAAGCTTCAACATCCCAGGATGCTCTATTCCCCTGGCAAAATAAGTCAATCCTTACAAAAGAAGTATAAGAAGTCCATTGTGTCTTTCTACAGCCCCGTGGAAGCAAATTGCTTGCTTCTCTTTGAGAGAGGAGTGGAGAGCAAAGGCCATCTGGCTATAGATGCACACCACTGTATACATATATTGTGGAACAAAGAGTAGGTAGTGAGGAGCTTGGGAAAAAAGTGCACATGGGCTGAATTTGAATAACTCTATACAACATAGTCTTGAAGGCTTTTTGAATGAATGGCCTTTTAACCTTCTACCTACTTTAACTTCACTTGAAATTTCATCCATAATCATATCCATTGTGACCCTCACCTAACCTTATTCTGAACAGAACTCAGAAAAGTAACAGGAGGCAAAAAAAAAAACAGTAAAGTAACAGGAGGCAAAAAAAAACACAGCTTTTGTAAGACATGTAACCTCTAGCAGTAGGAAGTTAGAACTGTCCTTATGAAGACAGATCAATTAGGGAAACAGTCAGGATAAGGTGGGGTACGTCAGCATATTTAGCACCACGGTAACCCCCCGTCTTCTTTCGGCATCTATACTGCTGTGTTGCACCGTGTGTGATTGTGTAATGTTTGAAAATGTCTGAATCTGGAGTTTTCCAGAATAAGTTAGTTTCAGGGGACAGAGAAACACATGCATCGCCAGAACAATTGCTCCAAATTGAAATGAAGCATTAAAATAATCTAGTTCATTGCATTGTCCCTGAAATGTGCATACTACAGCCAATTTTGAACATCCCACAAAAGTTCTGGTTCTGGATTTTGTTTGGGAATGTGGACATAGTGAACCTCTACTCGGACAAGGAAAATAAAAAAGTGTGTGTGTGTGTGTGTTTGGTTTTACAATCTCTCAGCCCTGAAAGTTTAATTTAAAGTGGTCACTCCTGTAATACAGAGATGTGTATGGGCATGTATGGCTATATTGACCTCCCAGTGTCCACATCCTTCTGTCCCTGATGTCTTCGTCTCCCGGAGAGCATGCGGTTGCCATTACAGCATGACCAAGTGACATTGCATTCGAAACGCTGTTGGTGCAATGTTAGGATAGATATGTCTCAGAAGTCCTGGGGTGTTGTTGTTTGTTCATTCTTCTCTCCATTTCATCCTTCTCTTCTTAAATCTTTGTGAAAGCGAAAAGTCTCCTGGGAAGTGAACGAAGTTATATTCTTGTAATATTAATTGTAATTTTGCAACATAGGTTACCTTCCAACATTAATTCAGTTTGTTTAAAAGCACTTTTTTGCATTGGAATGGTGAGGGCAGGCCCTAACAACAGAAAGGTGTGTGTCTATTAACAATATTAATGCCAGTAGACTGCTGATTGGCCATCTCATTCTTCTGTTGACAGCTGATTGGCTTGCTCATGCTTCTGCACAGTAGACCTGTTTCATCATCCTCTTTCATCCTTCTCAGGAGTATAACATCATACTCCATTGTAATTGTTTACAGTGTTTTTAAGATGCAGGCTTGAGGTGCTTGTTTTAAAGTTTCTTTTTCTCCTGTGTTCAAATGCTTTGGCAACATACGAGTACAGGATGAGGCAACAGCATTATTTCGGCATGAGTTAACAAAATATTAACTTTTAAACAGGCAGTGACTTTAAGATCATGAAACAGTATAAATAGTATACAATTACAAGGTGATATTGATTGCTAAACATGTCATATGCCTTTTAATAACAAGTGTTCAAATGGAATTGAAGAATTTTGTAAGTTCTTAATTTTTTGCAATAAAATATCAGTTAATGCACATTTTGACTAGGCGTCACCATTAAGATCGTCATAGTAACAATCCTGCTGCCTTGTTGACTAGACTGAGATATTTGGAATGTTGATTCTTGATTGACCACAGTAAGAGGCACAGCTTCTACATCCCAATACTGAGAAAAACAACTATGAAATACTGTAAGATGCAGTTTCATTAAACATTGCATACATTGTGCAATATCGCTGGGCCTGGTTAAACTTCACAATGAAACATAGTCACTTGGGCTACAAGTTCACATATAAACTGCATTTCATTGTACTGTACTCGTACTCTTTAATGACAATAAAGTTTAATCTAATCTAATCTACTGTAGTTGGACATTGTCTACATGTGTCTCATTCTATCTTAAATAGAGATGGATTCAAACAAAGTGACCATTTGGCTACTGGTCCAACTATCTAACCATTAAACAATCTGCTGGCAGTAACTTGTTTTGTCTTGATTGCGTATGTAAACTCCAGAAACTTGTGGGCAATTATTTTGTTTTGCGAAGCACGAGTGGTAATCATTCACCAACACTTCACTCCAGTCCGTTACTGTCCATTTTTGTGTTACTGTACCATTTTTGCCTGTTCCGGTGTGATGGAAACATTGGAACCTCCTCTGATGTCATTAGGTGATACGTTTGGTAATAGACCAATCAGAAATTCAGTTCCAGATAATAGCTGATTTTCAGTTTTCCTCCTTCCCTCTTGAACACTCCCAGCCATTAGTAGCAAAATGTTGAATTGCTTAAGCGGTTACGCTTCACTAAGAACATTTTTTATGTTGTTTCATTTAGACTATCTGAAATCAAACAATTTTAATTTTCACCAGGAAATATTTGATATTGACAAATAAAACACTTTATTAACTCAAACAAAAGCCACAAGTCTGAACAGAAACATAGTAAAGCGTAATTCAATCGGTACCTCGCTCCACATAAACTAAGTGGTCAGGAAAAAAAGGAGGGAAAATAAGTGAATGAGCCAGGGTGATAGAATGTCACCTCTTCAGGTTTCACACCTTCTACTAGATCAAGTTGACAAAACAATAAGTGCCATGCTGAAGCCAGTATTCTGGCAGGATTCTTGTCTGGAATGACACGCAGCTAGAATTAGACAGCTAGAATGCGGTCTCCTTGAAAGAGAACAACACTCGAGCTCCTGGGCTGAAAGGTTCAACCATGCATCCAACAACATCAAGTGCAATTATGGTAAATTGTGGGAGGTCACTGTGATGTTGACTTGCCTGCTCTGGAAGCACCACTACTGGTGATAATAGTCCGTAGAGCTTTGAACGGAATACATTACTGTTTGCATGTGAAAATGCTGTTGCACTCTTGGTTGCAGTACAGCGTTAGTATTGATAAAACAACGTCCAATTTATTTGATAAAAAAAACATACGGCACATTATAAGCAGTTTATTTATGCAAAGGAATGAGACAATGATGAAGTGTGTGAATGTCTGTATAAGAAGTTATAAAGTGTCACAAAAAAAACCAACATACAAGGGCATTTGCTGTCTGTCATACAACACATAACTATGATTCAACATCCAGATAACTGAGACTACGGATTCACCTTTGGTCCCACTTCACCGGCAGACAGTGTCATCTGCCTGACACCCGGACACGCTACACTAGTTATCTTCATCCTATTTCTGCTAATCTGTCAAAGTAGAATCCGATGCAGTGGATTAGGATTAAGGAAGCGACAGCGGCAGGGTTCAGAGTGACTCACACGGCCATTGTGTCCCGCCATGCCGGACTAAGGATAGGCAGCTGGAAAAGGTTCCGTGAGTCAACAGGCACGTCGTCTGAGATTGGATTTTGAGGGAGCGTGCTCGATCTACAGGGATGTAGCGCCCGCCCCCCCCCCCCCAGAGACGGATATCTTTTAATGGGAGCCCAGGGCAGGGCCAGTTTATGCATATTCAACATGACAGGCGAGCCAGGGGGAAACAAGACCAACGACCCGGATTGATCCGCTACGTCTACAAAATGCTGTTGCTCCCTGTGTTTTCTCCCCAACGCAATTTCCTCATCCTTTCCATGTCTCTCTTTAGACTGTTGTAGTGGTGCGACTCTTGCAGGAAGCTAAATTAAGGAGCGGGCATGCTGGGCCAGTGACCTGGGGGGAGGGGGGTGCCCATCAGACCAATTTGTTTTCCTCTCACATAGGATAAGCCATGGAAGTCTATGACTGACGCAATTCAATTGAAAATGCAAATAGACTTTTGCTATTCCCTTCTCTTATCCAATTGAGAAAACTCAAATTCAAAATAATACATTGCTTTATCGTTTTTTGGGATGGGGTATGCAAAATTCCTGCCAATGTAAGAAAGAAATTGCAAAATGTGTTTAAGATTTTATTTCCATAGTCTGCCCAGTACCACTGACACACTGAAAAAGCTCATGTAAATGCTTACATGGAAAATCATTTATTGTGTTGTCATTTAATTTACTTGTGATAAATTGTTTCAAAATATAAATGAAATCTCCACTGACAGTCGCAACTCATCACTTTCCAATTGCATTCCCTCATTCCTCCAAGCAGCTGCAATTCTCGTCAAAGCGATCAAAATTGCTGGCTTTGAATTTTCATTGATGGTCATGTCCTGCACGTCAATCAAATATGGTGGATGGTTTCAGGTAAATGGAAGAAGATTCTGAAGCTAAAAGTGGGAGAGCAGTACGTGACTCCAGTACCTCAATGGCCTGATGAAAAAGCGAAGCTGTACTATACCACCAAATGTAAATAATATTTTGTATGTGAGCTAATTGGCGAAAACGACGACACCACTTGGTCTGTAGGCCTGTTGAATATGCCTGATGTATTAATCTCCTAATTGCTGGGTTAATTTTACCGTGATTACACCGAAGAGTCATGATAGCCATAGGTACAACTGTATCGACTATTAAGTTCTCTTATATGGACTGAAAAAATTTGAGCCACACACAATTAACCATCACTTTTGGTTGAGACATTGTCCAACAGTTCACACAGTTGCTCTTGGATTTTGATTTCTGGTGTCAACGAAACAGTTATTACGCAAAGTAAATACTTTTGAAAATGTCTTTCCAATATGAGATTCATTGGATATGAATGACAGTTATATATTGCTATTTTAGCACACCTACTCAATCTGGTGTAACCGTTTTGCTCTGACAGCCCCACGCAAGGCTCAAACCAGCGAACCTCTGAACACGGAGACTGTGTGAACTGTCGGACAGTCACCCTCGAAGCGTCGTTACCATCAGCACACAAGAAAATTGGCCCTTGCTGAGCAAGAGAAACAACAGCTTCAAGGGATCTGAGCGAGCGATGCAACAGTTCACTACATACATGTCGGGTGTGCAGGGTGACGCGGTGTAATTCAGTGCAGGTGACAAATAAACCTGAAATGGTAACTGACTCGCCATTTCATACTGTCCACAGTGGCAATGTAAGTAGTATCAAACTCATTTTGACTGAATACTTCAATCAGTTGTGCGAGAGTGAATAAGTTTGCCCTCGTATCAGTATAGTAAAATATTAGTAGTATTCATTGAAGGTGATATTCTTTAAAGGTTTTTTTTATCAGCAAAGGAGGCAGGTTATTGGACAGAAACACCTGTGAAACGAAAACACAAACTATGAATAAAGATTAGCATGGATGAAAACAACACAGATTGTCATTGTACAATGCATGACACATGCAATAGTCAAAATCCTCAATCCAAAAATTCAAAAATAACCTTAATATCAGACACCGGGAGCCCATAACAACCAGTGGGATTCCAGATCAGATCATTATTTATGTGCCCTTAGAGTCTCTCATGCTGTCTCTGAGGGATGTTACTGTTCACTACTCAAACAATGACAGTATTTATGGCGCATGCATTCAAAAGCCTTCAGCGTGGACGATGAGCTCTGGAATGGAGTATATACCTTTACATGGAACATGCCAGTTTCAGTGGGGGAGTATCGTGGTACTACAATATAACTAGTTAGGTTCACCCTATAGTGGACACGACCTGCTCAGTAGTATCCCTCATGTGCAGTACTGTAGAGGGAGTTTAAATTAGCTGGCCAGGGTGCACCGCGCCATCGCCTGTGATGTGAACAGGCTAAAGCTGGGAAACATGAACACGGATTTCTCGGAAGGGTCACCTGGCTCACGCAGGCAGGACACAGCCCGGCTCCGGAAGGTAAGGCAATAAGTTTCCCCCGGAACAACTCATCTGAGGAGAAAGGACGCAACTATGGTGATGATTGGCAGGCACCTCCGTGACACACTGGCGTTCATTCCATTCGACTGGCAGGGATCTGGGAGACTTGTACGTGCGCTTATTGCTCAGTGAAGGCGTCTCTCTCGCTCCTGTCCGCCGCTACCCTCCTACTGCTGCATGGATCTAGAAGCCCTCGACAGGTGGATAGACGTGCTCAGAAAGAGCCACACGCAGCGCGAGAGCTGTTCCGTTGTAAATGTGACATTGCTCTATACTCTATAACGTGGCACGACGGCTGGCATTCAGACGATAGCTTTGTTTTTCAACTGCCACTTGAATATAGTGAGCCCTAAACACTAACTCTAACACATTAGTAGGCATAGCTTGCTAGCGGCCCAGTAGGTGTTACCGATCTAATTGTTTCAATGTACCTTTTAAATGTGAAATGACAAAGACGCCGGCTGCCGGCTGAAGGGTTTTCCGATGTGAAGTTATCTAGTCAGTTGGCGAGCCAGTGGTCTGGTTAATGTCACCTAGTAGGCTGTCTTCAGAGTAAGCCAGCAACCTATCTGATTTTTTACAAATAATAACGATGATATTAGCAACTAGGAGCTCAACACCTGCCAACCACTGAGCTATAGGGTCCCCTCCAGCAAATCTCTTTGTTGTTGCCAACTTGCCAACTTTGAAACCCACTCGTTTCGTCTCTCCATCTCAACGAAACCTCGCCCACCGAATTTGACTGACATTGCGAGACAGGAATATTAAGTAAAAACTCAAAGCAGCATTTGCTGTGGCTTTAAAAATGTTCCTCTTTCCCTCTGCACCACGGTGAAATGCACTGAAATTGCAGAAAGTTTGCTTTTCAAACACACAACCACACGACTCGCACATGGTTTTCCTTTGAAAGTAAAAAAAGATTGAACTAGAGGATGTTTGGAGGGCAGCCTAGAGGTTGTGCCTTGGGCTCCTAAATGCAACAGTAGGTCCTGACTATAACTATAGCTTTATCACTGTTTTCGTGTCACTGTTTCTTCTTTCTTAGATAAGCTTCCACTAAAATGACTTTATAGATAATATCATTATGATTTTGAGTCAGTTGGAAAGCAATCCATAGAAGAAGTAGGGCAAAGGTCACAATAATTCCTAAGCACATACAAATCTATTTTTTCCTCACCCCTTATGTCACTCTATGAGAGCTTCCGCTAAATTGCTGTTTACTTTTCACCCAAAA